>CATIWF010071245.1:0-83218 GCA_949630135.1 Balakata baccata
ACGATATAAAATTTTAAAATTTTATTTAACTGATATGTTAGTGTTTGGCTATAATTTTTAAAGACTATCTTGCACATTATTTTGGTACTTAGAATTGTTTTATGGCATCACTAAAAAATAATGAGCAATAAAAGGAAAAAATATTTGTATATTTTCTTTTCATGAGATAAAAAAAATACAAATGAAATGGCTAAAGCTCATTTTTGTATGGAAATGAAATTATTTGTCATAATAACAAATACATGTATAGACTTTCTTCTCATATGCAAAATCATATATTTTAACTCTCTTTCTTCTATAACCTAATATGTTATGTCTTATGACTGGTATATCAGTAACTTTTTCTAATAGTCAGCCCCCTTTCATATTTTCTCTCTCAATTTTTATGACTTTGTAATATAATTATATAAATTACATTGCTTACTTCCTTTTTCTTTTATTCTTTTTTATCAGACTTTTTTTTATTTGATTAGAATTTTTTATCTCACCTTATTTTGATTATTTTTCACTTCTTATATTTTTAATAAATATCATATTTACTATATACTATTTATAACAAGTTATTTTACCAATTAATACTTATTATGTCATTCTTCTTTATGTGCAGTAAGGGTTACTCACTCTTTATAATATATAACTAAAACTGTTAGTGGAAGTATTGTTGATGTAACATTAACTTTCATTTTTTTATTTTTTTATTTTATTTTTATACTTTTTTTCTTACAATTTAGTTTTTTTTTTTATTTTTTTTCTTTCTCTAGTATTTTTCACTCTTTGCAATTTAATCATTTTCTTTTGTTAACCTCATAATTTCCATTTTTTAATTCGGTTCTCTTTTTCATTTCTCATATTTTTTAATCTTTACAATTTAGTCTTCTTTTTTAATTTTTTTAACTCTCATACTTTTCATTTTTTACAATTTAATTTTTTTAAATTTTTTCTTGACTCCCATACTTTTCACTTTTTACAATTTAGTCTACAAATTTTTTTATTTTTTATTTTAATTCTTATACTTCCTACTTTTACAATTTAGTCCTTTTTTTTATTTTTCTTTCTCACTCTTTACAATTTAGTTTTTTTATTTTTTTTCTTTTAACTCCCATTTATATACTTTTTATTTTTTAAAATTTGGTTATCTTCTAAAACTATGCGGGTTGTTACCGTGGAAGTAACGATACGTTTCCCTTTTTTATATTATGGTGGGCCCTCATCATCTTAGAAGTTTCTTTTGTTGTCCACTCCTAAATTTCACTTATCGCTTGATTTTTTTTTTTTTAGAAGATTTTTTTTTTACTCACACTAGATTTATCTAAGTTGTATAATTCCCTCTTTACTATCATTTTTCTATTTTATTTTCCTCTAAAACTTTTAATTTAGTTCAATTTACCCTCAATTAAATTCTTTTTTTATAATAATTTTTTTTTTCAAATTTAAACACTGTCAGGATTTTGTACTTCTAAGAATTTATCTTTTTAAGGTTAAAAAGGATAATAGTTTTTCTTTTTTTAATTTTAATCACTTGAGTTTAAAAGATACAACTTGATTTATCACAAACACAGTGACTACTATAAATCAATTATTTGACGAAAATTATAATACACTTGCATACATTATTTTTTTTAAATTATATAAAAATTAACTATTATAATATATATATATATATATATTATACATTTGTATATAAAATATATATTTATATTTCTAATTTTTTATATGTTTATTATCTATTTATTTTTTTAACAAAAAATAATATATAATATATGGGTTTTCATGCTTGTTTTATCGAAAATTGCAATATTATTTCTATGACATATTCCTTATAATTTTTTTTTTTTATATTATTCAATTGGATAAAATTTTGATTGAGAGGTTAATTTAGCTGAAAATGAAAATCAAGAGATCAAATCACTTTAATATATATATATATATATATATATATATATATTTGATGAAAGAAAATGATAAATATTTTAATTTTATATTATTTCTTAAAAGGGATTACAAAAATAAACTTTATCATTTCGATAAAATTTATTTACATCGAAGACATATTTCAACACCAATTAAGAAGATGAAGAATAGCAATTGAAATTTCTACTTAAATTCATCATTAAAATTAATTAACATCAGCAGCTAAATAAATTAAATCGCCATTTTTAAAACCATGTTTGTGATTTATGTGGTCATGTTGACTAAAAATAAGAGATTTAGGAAAAAAATGACATGAAAAAATGTCTACAAATCTGATTTGCAGTCCACAACACAACAATCATGACCAATCTATAAAACCGTTTGGTAGTTCCGACAGTTCCCATGAGGTCACCCACACTGAATAGTAATTCTGAAAATTACCTTAAAAAGATGACTGGTAATTGTTGTCCACCTGCTCTTGTTGTTGAGGCCCGGGTAAAATGATTTAATACTACCGGAAACTTTTGTATATATGTCAAATTCGTACTAAAAGTTTACTTTGTATTCAATTAATATCAATAATATCAGAATAATTTCTCGAATTGTCATATATAGTTGTACTAAAATAAAATGTTAACTTGTTAATTTAGATTTATCGTGATATTTAGACAGCATAAATGCATAATCTAAAAAATATATTATCTAGTCCCTAAAGTTTGATATATGAGTACCCTTTGTTAAAAAAGTTCCCTAAAAGCAATCACTCTTAACACTTATTGTAGAAATTTTTTATTTGAATTAAATGACATTTTTCATTATTTTGATGTTCATCATTTTATGAATTGATTAGATCTTAAATCAAATAATGATATTAATGATACAAAACATAACATGAAGAAAATCATGACGTGATCATGATAATGAGATTCATATCATATGCAATCATGTTTGTATCTAAATTATCCATAATCGTATGATCAACAAGATATGATTGATTCAGACAAACTAACACATATTATACTTCTTAATTAGATTAAGCAATATATCTAATAATCTGTAAACATGTGAAGTTTAAAGTTAATATGTGGATGCTTAGTAGAGTAGTTAAGTTCATTAGATGACCTGCTATGAGACTATCACATGGATCTTCTATTCAATGTTAGTGATACTCCTATCATAGCAATGATACATGTATCCTTAGACTTGAGGTACTCAAAGTTATTTTGGATACTGATCTTATACTTTGACTTCATTTCTTGTAGCCTCCGGAGAGGTCGCTTATAGGGTGATAATTGAGTGCAACTTGAAATATTCGAAGGTAGTTGAGTAGCTAACAAAGGATTCACCACTCCTAATAGAAGAAGATTGTACCTATTGCCTCTTGTTGAGATTATTGCTTGAGAATGTCTTGCTAGAGTGGAGATGTAATGAAAATAGTTTTCAGTAACATCTGTAAGAGTAATGAGTCTTAGAGATAATATCTAACATCACTTGGAATAGACGTGATGTAGTCAGTTTAGTGGAAGTCGACATTGAGTCTATGCTTTGAATTGAGTGGATGTATAGGAAGGTGAAAAAATGAATTGCATAGACAATTGTCTATGAAAAGGTTAAAGTCAAAGCACTGATTTTTCGGTCAATTGGAGGTTATGATGTGTTACTAGATACCGTTCATAGTATGCTCGATATCAAGTGTTGATCTCAGTAGCCAATATAATCGGAAACCTAATGGGTCACATGCATTGAATGTGTGGATAGAGTTGGCAATTCATGTTGTGTCTAATAATATCGTATTTTATTTCATGTCGCGTATAATCGTATACATGAAACTATTTGACGCGATCAACTAAACATGTATGTATATATATATATATATATATATATATATATATATATATGACACGAGATACAATTATACATAAATATTAATATAATTATAAAAATAATGCTATACAATACTTATTTATATTTATTTATATATAAAATATACTAATACAATTAATTTTAACATGATTTATTATAAAATCATTATATATAAATACATTATAAATATTTAAAATATTATAATTGTGTTTAATTGTATTTTAATATGTTAAGCAGGTAAAATCCATTTATGATATGAGTTTTTTTTGTGTCTTAATCGTGTTGACATGATTATGATCCATATCCATTAAATTTAAACACATATCCGTCTAAGTCCGTATTGTTTCGTGTCCAAAATTACCAGCTCTAGGTGTGGAGAAGAAGAAGTAAAATGAGCTTTTGGATTAAATCCAAAACCAAGAGAGAAAAACTCAATCTAGACAAAATTGCGAGCGCAAAAGGTAATTCCCCAGCGTGATTTGTCTCACAATTAGGAAATGTGATTCACGAGCGAGAATATGTTCTCGTGCTCAAAAAAGCCAACTAGGTTGGAAGTGGCACTTGGACCCAAGCAGGAACCACTCGATAAAGGGCAATTCGCGATTCCGAATTGAGTCTGTCTTGAAGAGTTCAAATTATTTTGGACTCTTGCATGTGGTTAACCATTCCCCACATTTTGCCTGACTTCATGGCATATAAATGGTCAGTTCAAAGACCATTTTCATGCAACCTAACATTAGAAAGGGTTCTTACTAATTTTCTCTTATAGATTAATCAATCTACTAGTACAAATTGCTTAATCAAGTCATTCCCAAAGCGTTTTCTTCTTCTCATTCGTATGGATTTCTATTAGAGGTGATCCAAGTGGATTATTATAGTTTTTGACAATCCGATAAAAAGGACTAGAAGAAACAAAACTCAGATTTCAGAGGTAATAATCTTCAAATTATTAGATAATTAATTGTAGCTATATAGGTTGTTCCATTCCATTTAGAGTTTGTAAAATTTTATTCTTCCATTGTTCTATTTTGATGTATGTGATACATGAACAAACTCCAATAGTAGTATTAGAGCCTCCCTATGATTGTCATAATTAATTTTAATTGAAGATTAAAATTGGATTAATTGGAATGCTATTTTGGATTTATGTGTTATAAAAAACGAAATTGGTTTTAATTTCCTTTTGTCATTCATATTCTGTTCTTCAATTGTTAATGAATTGAATGAATTAAAAATGATACAAATGAGTTTGCATAGTTGATTTTCATTTTTTATAGATTATTGCCAAAATCAGGGTTCTTAATGGATTTTAATTTATACATTGTTTTCTCTCATGGATTACTTGGTTTTAATTGGACATATGATGACTGAATAGTGTCAGGAATATGTTATGAACATGCTTTAATCCCCGGGCAGCCACAAAACAGAATTGAAAAGTGTTTTCAATTTCTGGATAAGGGCGATTTACAAGCACGATTTAGAATCGTGATCGCGAAAATGCCAGTATCAAAATTATTATTTTGATAATAATTTTGTATGATTTATTGTATTTCTATCACCATTAAATTTTGATTGTGAGAAAATTAGTGTGTTAATGTTAATGTTATTTACATTCAATATGGGTTTGTCCAATTTTGAAATTTTTCTATGAATTTTGGATGGTAATTTTACCTTTGCTTATGTATTAGAGAATGCATGATAAGAGTATATGGCTATGCATAATGGTTGATTGTGGACTTAAACCAATGTGATTGTGTAACACTCCATCTATATAACAAGATTATGCCTATTATATCATCCTATAATGGGAATAATTCCATTATATAAATAGAATATCACTATCTGTACTTATCTTATATCTGGTTTATTATTATCATCTTATATGTCAAATCCATACACATTCCTTGCTCATATATATATTTCTTAATCACATCATATACATCAACATTTAGTTTTAGGCTCTAGGCCTCATACATGTTCAATATATACATCACGAACTATGTCACATTATAAGTTTTTATCTCTATTCCCATATGCATGTTTATACAAATTATAAAATATGATAACTTAGACACATTGTTGACCTTAGGGTGACTGATCTCTATTTTGATCTTCATAATCAAATTAAATGTTATAAATGTCTTCTCTAGTGTTGTTTTGATAGTGTGCCAAGTTTCAAGTCAATTGGATTTGATTTGCTTAATGAACAAATCAGTCAAATATTGAAGGACAGTTTCCCCCTCTGGAAAAAAAGTTTTCCCCTCGGGAAGTGCTCAATTTCAGCTTTCCAAGTTTTAAGTCAAAAGTTCTAGAAAGTTAACCTGACTGGGAAATATGGTTTTTCGACCGAAAAACATGTTTTCATGACCGGAAAACTCTTATCCCAATTGGAAAATTTGACTGAGACTACCCGTTAAAGAGCTATTGAAAAAAAGGACAAATCCAAGGCTGCCATGTATAAGGCTCCAACGGATATATGAATTTCCTAACTAGAAAACTGTCTTTATTAGACAACTTTTAATCATTCATCTTTAGAACATTAGAAATAATTTGGACATCATATGTAACAGCTAATTAAAAGGTGAACATTATAAATAGGCCTCCAAAAGGACTTAGAACATAAGAGCTTAATTTTAAGTATTCCAAAACTCTTATAATTTTATTTCTCATCTCTATTATAAGAAAGGTTTAAGTGTTAACTTTAAACACTTGGGTATAGGTTGCAAGAGTGATCCTAGTGAGAAAATTCTTGATTGGGTTATATGTGAGCCTATTCAAAATATAAGGAATTAATTGTTATGTAAGCCATTAAAACACAAGGGATTTGGGTTTGGTGTGAGCCTTCAGAAAATACTTAGTTATGAGTAAGCTAGGAAAACTCTCTAGTTGTGAGTTAGCTATGAAACTCTCTTGTAATCTCAAGTTGAGATAGTAGAACTTCCACTTACGGTTGGGAAAATGACTAGGGTTTGTTAACACCCGAACCTCTATAAATCCTTATGTGCAATCTTCTGTTGCTCTTTTATTTTCTATGTTTTATTTGCATATTGCTCAAACACTCAAAGAAATCCATTAAGTCAAAAATTTTTATATGCCACCAATTTAACCTCCCTTTTTGGTGAACCATCTTTCCAACAATTGATATCAGAGCTTTGGTCTCTTTATTCAAAGCTTAAGTGCGACAAAAAAGATCAAGATGGTGAAGGGTGAAGTTAGCAATCATTTCTCTATTTTTGATGGTGCTAAGTTTGCTCAATAGAAATTTCAAATGGAACTTTTTTTGGATAGTGAGTATGTTAATTTGTGGGATACTATCTACAAGGAGTGGAAGCCACCAACCAAGGAAGTGGAAGGTGTAGAGGAAGAAATTTCATGGGATGATTGGTCTAATGCTCAAAAGAAGGCAAATGGAAGAAACAAAAGAGCAATGACAATTCTCCTTACCGTCATTCCTCAAGAAGACAATCTCAAAGTGTTGTATTGTAGAAGCGCTCATAGCATTTGGAAAACCTTGGAGAATTACTATGAAAGAACCAAACAAGTGAAGTCCAAGAGAATCCAATTGCTCATGTCTAAATATGAGCTTTTCAAAATGAAATCTTTTGAGTCTGTTACCGACATGACCAACAAGTTCCTTGCTATCATTAACAACTTAAGAAAGGCTAGGAAGCACCTTAAGCTTGAAAAAATCAACAACAAAATTTTGAGAAGTCTTCCTATCAAGGAGTATGGGTCCTACATGAAGCAAAGAAGGCATGAGCCCTCAAGTGATGAAAGCTCCTCAAGCAAAGGAGAAATTGTCACCTCTTGCTTTATGGCTTTACAAGAGGACTCATATGTCCTACATCTCAATCATTTGATAACATGCATAATTATGATGATGATATTTTGATAGAAGTTATGAACCTTGAAATTGAGAAATTTAAAAAGAAAAGTGTTATTCATAAAAATAAGTATTTAAATTTGAAAAATGATTTTGATAAGTTACGAAAGATTGTTTTATAACTTAAAACATCTAATGAATCTCTTGAGAAATCATTGGATAATCTTTCATCAAAACCTTCAACCTCTTCTTTGCTTAAACAAAATATTTTTTTTAAATGAAGTTGAAGAGCTTAGAAACTTAATTTCAAAATTTCACAAGGGGAAGGAAATTTTGGATACACTTATTGTATCTCAAAGACCTCCTCTAGTTAGACATGGTCCAAGAGGGAAATCTTAAAAGACTAACCATGCCTTTTTAAATAAAAGGTATGCCCATAAGGTTAAACAATCCACACAATACTGTGCTTTCTCACATTCATATTCTTTTCATGTTGTGAAACCTAAACCCCATGAGAAGTGGCAAGAAACATTTAAGTCCAAGTAATGCCATTATTGTATGAGATTTGGGCACATAAACAAGTATTGTTTTATAAGGAAGGCTCATTGAAACCTTCTAGAGCTAACCCCTATGGACCCAAATTTGAATGGGTACCAAAAATTGTTTGATTTTTTTGTAGGTTGCCTATAAGTGGTCAAAGGCACATGCTTAACAAAATATATTTTTTCAAGTGATCAACCCCATTAAATTCAAAAGGGGAGCTACTTAAAGAAGAAATCACAAGAGAAGAATTCAATCTCTATGAAAAAGTGCCTCAAGATCATAGAACGGTCTTCATATCGATAAACATTCTCTAAACTAAGACGATGTACTTATCTTGATGTTTTTGATATGTGTTTGTGCGACCAACAATTAATATCATTTGTTAGCAAATGATGTTATTTGTTATTTTCATAGTCTTGTTATTTTTTAAGAGTTTTTTTTTATATATATTGTAACCTTTTGATATCGTGTTGTTTAATCATTTAATTTTTTCTCTTATCTTCTCTCTTTATGCCCTATGTGTTTGAACCTATGCTATAATTACTTATATTCTTTTTGATCTTGACAAAGTGGGAGAAATATAAGAAAACATAAGAAAAATGTAAAAACATAAGGGGGAGAGATCTTTCGAAAATATTGAGATCTAAAAAGTGTGATTTTTTTATAATAGAACATGGTAATCAAAATGGATTGCCTTAAAACTTGACATAATTGCTTTTCAATATGTTAATTTCTTTTTTGTATGCTCAATTTTATTATTTTGCTTAGTTTAATTGTCAGAATCAAAAGAGGAAGATTGTTGACTTTACAGTAATTGATCTCTATTTTGATCTTAACAATCAAATTAAATGTTACTAATGTCTTCGTCTAGTGTTGTTTTGATAGTGTATAAAGTTTTAAGTCAATTAGATTTGATTTGCTTAGTGAACAAATCAGTCAAATATTGAAGGACAGTTTCCCCCTTGGGAAATGCTCGATTCTAGCATTCCAAGCTTCAAGTCAAAAGTTACAGAAAATTGTCCCGACCGGAAAACATATTTTCATGACCTGGAAACTCTTGTCCCGACTGGAAAATTTGGTTGAGACTAGCCGTTAAAGAGTCGTTGAAGAAAAAGAGAAATTCAAGGCTGCCACTTGTAAGGCTCCAACGGATATATGAATTTCTCGACCCTGGAAACTGTTTTTGTCAGACAGCTTTTAATCATTCATCTTTAAAACGTTAGAAATAATTTTGGCACCATATGTAATAGCTAATTGGAAGGTAAAAATTCTAAATAGACCTCCAAAAGGCCTTAAAATATAAGAGCTTAATTTTAAGTGTGTCAAAACTCTTGCAATTTTATTTCTCATCTCTGTTGTAAGAAAGGTTTAAGTGTTAACCTTAAACACTTAGCTATAAGTTGCAAGAGTGATCCTAGTGAGAAAAACTCTTGATTGAGTTATGTGTGAGCATGTTCAAAATATAAGGAATTGGTTGTTGTATGAGTCATTAAAACACAAGGGATTTGAATTTGGTGTGAGCCTTAAGAAAACACTTAGTTGTAAGTGAGCTAGGAAAATTCTCTAATTGTGAGTTAGCTAGGAAACTCTTTTGTAATCTCAAGTTGAGATAGTAGAACTCCTAATTGCGGTTGGGGAGAAGACTAGAGTTTATTAACACCCGAATCTCTATAAATCCTTATGTGCAATCTTCTCTTGCTCATTTACTTTCTATGCTTTATTTACATATCGCTCAAATACATAAAGAAATCCATTAAACCAAAAATTTTGATTTGCCAATAATTCAACCCCCCTTCTTGGTGCACCATCTTTCCAATACCTACAAACTAGGTCATTGATGTTTTCTCTGGATATGGGTACTAGCTTCTCTTTCCAACTTTAACTTTATATCTACAAACTTCTGATCTTGTGTGAGAAAAATTCACGCCAAGCTATCTCTAGCTTGATGGTATATATATGTTGGAATTACGCCATGCATATCACATTTACAAGTGTAGCAAAATTTAAAATTTTGTAATCCCAAATTAATGGAACAATCTATGTGTCTTGACCAATTAACCAACCATAAAATGTTTGAAGAAGATTACCTTTTATATGAGCTTCCATCCTTCATTTTACCTTACCGAGTTATTGTAAAACATTGTAATATTTCCTAGGATCACCTTTAACGATAGTCCATGCGAAGGATACGAAGAGGAAAACCTTTTAGCTATGGGTTTTATACAATCTTTTATGCTAGCAAGAGAAGATGCAAGAGAGGAGAGGGAAGAACGAAAACACTTTTATTCTTTTGTGGGCAACACATTCTGAATGTTAGAAAAATGACTATTTATAGTCATTGAGTAATTGGGATTCGAAACCCTTACTCAAAGAATCCTAATGAGATTAGATTTTCTATTTTGATGTAGGTCCCGATCAGTACACACCTGTCCCAATCGAGAAATGCCCAAATTAGGTAGCTCCCGGTCATGACATTCCATGTCCCGATCGAGAACAAATGCAATCATGGTCTAGTAGCAAATATTGACCGAGACATGTATGTCCCGACCACAATCTTTGTCCCGCTCAGGAATGTGCTTGGACCAGATTTTTCTCTCTCAATTTGGATCCAATCCAATGGCCCATTTACTTCATTTTTGCATCTTCAATACGTGTGACCCATTAGGATTCTGACTATATTAGCCACTCAGATCAACACTTGATCTTGAGCAAGTCATAAGCGGTATTTAGTAATACATCACGACCCCCAATTCATCGGAAAGTCGGTGGTTTGACTACGAATCTTTCCATAAGCAATATTTGTGTAATTCATCTTTTAACCCTCACTATATCCTACTCAGTTCAGAGCATGGTCTAAATGTCAACTCCAACTAGACTGACTACGTTACATCTAGTCCAAGTGATGTTAATATTTATCACTAAAACTCATTACTTAAAAAGATATATCTCCAAATACCTTCTTCGAGACAATCCTACTTTAGCCAAAGTTTCCCGAGCAATGATCTTGACAAGTGGTTATGGATGTACTCTTCTTTTAACAAGAGCGGTAAATCATTTATTGGCTACCTACCTGTAGATACTAAAAAAATGTAAGAGTAAATAATTAAAACTTTCACATAAATTTACTCCACATATTAATTGATTTGGGCCATCATTTTTCATTGGACTTTGATAGAGTCATTTGGATTTTTTATTTGATCCATTTTAGTTATAAGCCCAACATGTGAAGGAATAGTAATAAAAATGTAAGTATAATAATAATAATTTAAAAAAATAAATAAAAATACATATGTGGTCAACTTGTGGCAAAAAAAGCTCTCATACCTCCTATGTCTCTATATTTTATAAATATATATTTTCTTTTTCTTTTTTTAGATTTTAAAATAATGGACAAATACTTTGACCTAAAGACCAAAAATTATCTTTTCTCCTATAAAAGTTGACTTATTACACGGGTGAAGGGCGTGAAAAAATTGAGTGAAAAGGTTGGGAAAGAAAGAAAAAAGAGAAAAGAAGAAGAAAGGGTAAAAAAAGTTTTAGCATTTGAGATCTATTATCATAAATTACAAGGATTGTAATTTATGATCTAAGTATTCTATTGGGAAGAAAAATGTATATTTTCTTATTTTAGTTATTTCATGATAGAAATATGTTGATTTTATTTTTATTTATTATTATTGCCATTATTAGTATTATATGTTGTCATCTATAAATTTTTTTATTCTCATTCTTTAAAATTTTATCCGGAATGCTCTGAATATTATATATATATTAATATTAAAGAGTTTAGGATTTAGAGTTTAGTTATTAAAATTTGGGCAAATATCACATTAAATACTAAACTTTGCGCGATATCACAATTATATCCAATTCTATAAAATTTTTACTTTAATAACAAATATAGTTTCAACGGAATCCTATTTTGAACCTAACTGATACTTACAAAGCATATTCAATCAACCTATATATATATATATATATATATATATATATATATATATATATATTAAAGAGTTTAAGGTTTAGAGTTTAGTTATTAAAATTTGGGTAAAATATCACATTAAATACTGACTTTTGCGTGATATTACAATTATATCCAATTCTATAAAAAAATTTTAAATTATATGAATTTTTATTTTAATAACAAATATAATTTCAGTATTACGGAACCGTATTTTGAACCTAATTGATACTTACAAAGCATTTCCAATCAACCTTGACGTGTCAAAAAATTCTTAACTTTGCAAAATATCACAATTATATCAATTTTTTTAAAATTCTATTTTTATTAATATGGAACTTTAATTTTTGAAACAAACCAACTTTGATAGGTAGAATGAAACCACTCTTCGATCTTAATTGATGCTTACGTGTACAACCGAATGGGATAACTGATGCTGATGTAGATTAAATACGTTAAATGAATTAAATAGTTGACATTCTAATCTAGTTATCCAATTATAATTATATATATTTAATATAGTAAACATATTTAATTCACGTCAATATCAGTTCCGTTCGGTCAATACATGTAAGCACTAGTTACGTTCCGAGACTGATTTTATACTACCGAAACTAAATTTATTTCAAAATTGAAAGTTCAGATAATTTTAAATAGAATTTTATTTAGAATTGAATATAATTGTAATACCTTCTAAAGTTCAAAAAAAAATTTTTTTTGGTTGTAATTTTCTCTTATTATGTGCCACATATTACGACCTAATTTTGGCATGTTATCCATTGTAGATTGATTGGATATATTGCCTAAGTGGCAGCTTAGATTTGGAGCACACTTCCATAATATACCGAGACTAGATTTGTTATTAAAGTAAAAATTTAAATAATTTAAATAAAATTTTTATAAAATTAAATATAATTATAAAATTGAGCAAAATTCATAATTTAATATGATATTTATCCTTAAAAATTTAGCAATGATGACTCATATTTATTGATAACAAGATACATCAAATTAAAGTATAATTTATGTCATTAATATAATATTCAGAGCATTCGGATAAAATTTTAAAGAACAACAAAGTACTCCCTCAATAGTATATTTTAATAATTTACAAATAAAAAATAGACTATCTTCTTGGAACAAATAAAAAAAATGTAAATAACTTATCTCACTGTGGAGGATGGAATATATATAATATGTATAAAAAAAGCATATTGGGTCCTTTACATTTTATGAGTTTATACAATTAAATCCTTCAATTAATAATTGATTTAATTTGCTCTCTTAACTATTAATTATCGTTTATTAAATACTAAATATTCGTAAAAAAGGGATTAATTGAAAATTTGTTCAGTTAATTCTCTTCACTATCATTAATTAAATAAATTATATTTCTATATTATTTAATTATATTTCTATAATTCTATTATTTATAAATTCTAAAATTTATTTAATTATATATATATATAGTTCTATATTTATTGGGTATTTTAGAAATAGAAAAATGAATGGATTTACCAAAGAATCAAATCTAAATCCATTGGATTTCAAAATTTGATTTCATCTCTTTTTTTTTTTCTAAAAAAGATGAAAATGAATTTTGAATCTTAAATATTTGTAAAAAAGGAATTAATTGAAAGTTTGTTCAGTTAATTCTCTTCACTATCATTAATAAAATACTAAGTGTATTGTAAAAAATAATTAAATTCATTCAAATTGATAGTTATGGAAGTAGATCAATTGTCAAAATTGATAATAAAAGAGTCAATTGTTCAATTAGAACACTTAATTATATGAATTTGTAAAATTTAAAAGGATTTTGCTATTTGGCTAATAGAATGCGATTAAACATTTTAAAGATTGCGTCGGAAGCTTTCAAAATCAAAATCTCATATTTCATCTAGAATTACATAGCAAATTCTCTTCGTAGAGCATTTTCAATAAAGTTCTTTATTTTAAAAAGTATTTTTAATATAATAAAAAGTATCTTAAAATATTTTTAAATATAGAGAGTAAAAAATTTTTACAAGTTTAATGGACTCTTTATATTTTACTCTTAAATTTACTTTATACTATACAAATCAATATTCGTTAAAAAAAAAAGTAAATGATTTTTTATTATGAGGAAAGAGAAAAATACAATTTATATATAAAGTTGAAATGCATTTATTATAATTGAAATAGAAAGTGAAGTTTGGTTCTTTAGATATAGAGAGACAAATTCACTTTTTTTTTTAATTTTAAAAATAGAGTTCATTGAAAACTCTTTTTATGCAACAATTTTATAAAATAAAAAATATACTCAAACAAAGAATTCATTGGAGATGCCCTTAATTAAGTCTTCTTTTATAAAAAAAAACAAACAAGATAAAGACTAAATACAGCAAAACCAAATTTCTTTTAATTATTATTATTTTATATATATATATATATATAGAATTTGTATTAAAAAATTATTTATTTTATTTTTTTGTTAAAATAATTATATGCAGGTGATTAATTTCTTAACAAACTTGAATAATCAATTTATTTATGGATTAAATTTAGGAGTGTGCATAAAACATGAACATTGAATCAAATTAAATTCGGTATATTTGGTTTGATTTGTTATGTTCAATTTAGTTTTAAATATTCAAAAATCTATTAAATCCAACTGATATATTGTATATATTTTTTTAGCGATTTATTATAATTTTTAGATAAAACAATTATCATTTATGGTAACTTGTTTTGAACTATGGTAGGATAAAATTATGAACTATAAAAACTTATTCCAATTTTTATTAACTAATGTTATTCTAGAGTAATTAATAGAGTTATTATAATTGATTTTAATTCATACTAATTTTATAAATTTATGATGTATTGATTTTAATTAATGATAATTTATAAAGTTATATAATTAAATTAATTTATGATAACTATAATAGTTGATGAAGTAATGATTATGTTAATTTATCATAATTTATGTTATTTTATTTTAATTTATAAAGTTATATTAATTGATTATAATTTGTAATTGAAACATGTATGATAATTGGTTTTAGTTTATCATAATTAATAAAGTTATAGTGATTAGTTCTAATATATTATAATAAATAAAATATAGTAACAATTATAATTTATATAAATTAATTAATTAATAAAATGGACCAAATCAAACTAAATTGAATCAAAATATTTTGATTAAGTTATATTCTAATTATAATTCCATTTGGTTCAATTTTTTAAATAAAGATTAATTTGATTTATATAAATTTGGTTCAGTTTTGTATCAAACCAATAGAACGCTCTTCCCTAATTAAATCTATCATAAATTATTATATAATAAAAATTATGTTAAAATTTTATGAACCCAATTATTAAATCAATCTATAATTATAATTTTTTTGGCAAATTTATAATATAATATTATGTGTTAAAAAAAACTAAATATGTACTAATTTACGTTTCTTACTCCATTACCTTCGGCTCCTTGAAAATATTTTTTTCTCCATTACATTCTTTGCTATGATAAAAAAGACAATTAGTGCCTCTTAATGGCTCTTTTATATTTCCAATTATTACTAACTTAAACAGCGTGCATGATAAAAAGAGAAATAATATTTATTTCAATACTTTTTATCTTAATTATATAAAATATTTGTACTTTTTAATGCAAGTTTAATAAAACAAGTGGATATATGAATATAGTATAAATATTTTATGATAGTTGAAATAAATTAGAACAAAAAGTATTATAACCAGTAGCATAAAAAAGAAATTAACATTAATATATAAAGCAATAAATATAGTTGACTTAAATTTTTAAATTTCAAATAAATAAGAAAATAACTATGGCTTTTTTGGTCACTAAAATTATTTAATTACTTAATTATCTTTAATTATTAAATAAAAATGATTAAAAATATACATTCTAACTAGCTAGATTCTAGCTATCAATCTTCATTGAATTCAAAAATCAAAATATGCTTAGAAAAACACATCAATATCATAGGCCATAACCACACCATCACTGCATGTATTTGGCATCAGCCCATGACTGACACACACACACACACACACAAATGCATGAGTTAAGCTTTGAAATAAAGCACAATAAATTAGGGGTTGCCCAAGATTTTGCTGCCCATCACATTTCCAATCTTAGCTTGTATTTCCAATCTTAGCTTATATATGGCCCATCTCAATATTTTTTTCACTGCAACTGGTCTCTAAAAATCTATAGACGTTGATTAATTCGGCTCAAACGAATTATTAGCCTATTATAAAATAGAGCTTTTTGAGTATAAGTTTTTTTCCATATATTAAACTTGAACTTAATATCTTATTTAAAGGAAAAAAAGTACAAAATCACCTTAACCAATCATACATTAATTACTATTTTTCTTATTCATGCAAAAAATTGCATGAGCGACGTCATGATTTTGATCGTCTTAACCTTCACTAAAATCATCACTAAGTCTCGTTCATAACACTAATCTTTAATTTTATTCTAATAGAGAACTAAATTATAAATTTTCATTTCAAAATATTTTGAAAAAATTTAAAAACATGATATTTATTTATTTATATATATATTATTTATATTTTAATATAATTAGTAATTTTTAAAAATAATAAAATAAAATTTTGATATATATTTAAAGTAAAAATATTTTTTATTTAAAAAATATATAATTAACTCATTAATTAAAATAAAAATATATTTTTAATTTGAAAATAAAATAAAAAAATTTAATAAATTCGGAGATTGGATTGAAATCGAGAATCTTCATTCCTGAGGAAGACCTTTAAAATTTCCCCAGTAGGGAACGGTGTGGGGACATGGTATATCGGGGTTGGGGATGGAAACTCCGCCCCGTTACTATTCCTAGCCTTTGATTAATTCAACTCGAATTAATTATTAGTCCATTATGGAATAAAGCTTTTTCAGTACAGATTTTTTCCATACATTAAACTTGAACTTAAACCTTATTCAAATGAAAAAAAGCACAAAACATCTTTAACCAATCATACATTAATTACTATTTTTCTTATTCATGCAAAAAATTGCATGAGCGACATCATGATTTTGATCATCTTAATGTTCACTAAAATCATCACTAAGTCTCGTTCATACCACTAATCTTTAATTTTATTCTAATAGAGAACTAAATTTTAAATTTTCATTTCAAAAAATTTTGACAAAATATAAAACCATGATATTTATTTATTTATTTCTTACATAATAGCTCTAGAAATAAAATCACGTTATAGGACTTAGGTGATAAACACAAAAAAAATAAATAAATTTGACAATATTGATTTTATTAAAATAAAGTTTAACATTCAATTATTATATATCACAAATTAAATTTAGACTATCTTTTTTTTCCGGTTTCGAAAATTTAGACTATTTTTAGTACAAATGAAATTCTTAAAATGTGTGATTTATTTGTAAATTTCTTTAGTCCAAAAATTAATATATTTATTTTCTTGTATCCACACTTTTAATAATAAGTCCATATTGTTGAAGAAAATTCCACATTGGGAGTTTAACGGATAGAAGAAGAATTTATAATTATATTACAATTAACTTTAGATGGGCTTAAATAGTATTTTGAAATAATGGTAAATTCACAATTATCAAACTCAATTGTTTAAATTTATCTAATTTTAATATGATATCATAGGTACGAGAGAACTAATCTCTGCATGACTCTAGACTCTTGGATAAACTATGAGGTCACAAGAGTGAAAAGTCCTAAATCAAATATTGACTAAGCATGTGGCTCAAGAAAGGAAAAAAAAAACTCAGACACCATAAAATAGAGAATTAATTAAAGCAAATGACAATTAAACCAATGCCAGTTGCATTTAAGAAAATATATTAAAAATAATCCCAGATTAGAATTTAAGAGATTAAAGAATAATTTATAATTATTGTACAACTAACTTCAAATTATCTTAAATCATTTTAAATTTGTACACCCGTCTAATTCTAATACTACATTAGTATGAACTTACCCGGCATTCGGAAATATTGAGGGATTCACAAACTATATATATATAGTTAAAAAATTATATAAGTTACACAATAAAAAGGTTTGTAGAAAGGTAGATAAGTTCAAGATTGCAAATAATTCTCAGCATGACAATTGTTTTAAAAATTATTCAACTAGTACAAAAAATTATCTTTTGTCTTTTTTTTTTTTACACCATTTGTGTCTATTTACGAACAAACACAAAAGACAGAAATACATTCGAGGATAGACCGAATGCGTTTATTAAAAATAGACGCATTTGAATGTTCAGATGCGTCTATTTTGGACTAAACAAATGCATCTGAGGTAGTCAAATATGTCTATTTTGTGCTAACAGACGCATTAGAGATGGTCAAAATGTATTTTTAACCAACTTAGGTGTGTTTGTAGATACAAATCTAACAATCTCAGATGCATATGTTTTGCCCAAAATAGACATCTGAGTGTGGTCAGATTTATCTATTTTTCTTTAAAACAGACTTATTTAGTTATATATATATATAATTACAAATATTATGCGATCGGTAACTTGTAATATATTACAATTTGCATCAGCATCAAATTTACAAGTATTCTACACTTCAACTCATAAGCCATAATAGGCTTTCTAGAATCCAAATTTAAAACTATAATTAAAACTTTTACGACTACAAGCATTCTACAACTACAACTTTAACACATAAGTCATTATATAGGCTTTTCAACAACTTCAACTCATAAGCATACTCAACAATTCATAAAACAACACAAATTCGACAATCCAAATTCACAAATATATACTCAACAATCCATCCTTTTCAACTAGTCATTACATACAATTCATAGATACCAAGAAACAACTCAAACTACATATAAAAAGAATTGTAATACAACTTTACAAATTTCAATCTAGAAATTCACTTGAAAAATAATCGCATTTAAAACCTTTTATATATACTTGCAAAAAAACCACACCATATTTTTCAAATTTCATCTACTTGTTTCTAGGTATATGAGTTGCTTTGAAAAGTTTGCAAAACAAATTAAATACAAAATAGATAATATTATAAGAAATATAGTAGCTATCTATCATATTTACTTGAAATAAATTGCATAGCTAGTATTAGAAATAACATTACCTTAACTAATGTCATATTCGTGCTATAGTGGTTACTATTTTGTGCATATATCTCATTATATAATACTCACATTCAACACTTCTATCCTGTCTTGAGCACTTAGAAAAAAAAAATCAATTAAAATAGTGGATCTGGAGGGGCAAGATGAAATTCTAATCTAACTAATATATAGGAATAATAAAATTATTACCTTGATGAAATTCCAATCTACCATGTTGCCTTTACCTTTTCCAACACTAATATATTATAGTCTATATACCTTGGAAAATAAGTTTATATTAAAACATACAGTCAATATAACAAAAAATTATTTAAGCTATTAGTGTAAATGTTATAATTTAAATATTAATAAGTTCTCTAATAGGCAGTGGTCTGCTATATTGTTAAGAGGATCCATAAAATAGATCTCACTTTGTACATAGTAGAAAACAATCAATATCCAATGTTAACTATAAATATACAAATATGTTAAAATTAAATAAAAATGTCATAAGAAAATGTAAAGCAAACATGGTTGAATGTAAATGATATCTTACTCTTGAATGTATGGCAACAAAATGAAATTCATCTCCTCCTATGCCTTCAGAGCTGCTACTATATAATTCTGAAAATTTGGACAGAGAAAACCAATCAGTACAGATGATTAGTGGCATAACCTATAAAGATACATGCATGCATGAATCACAAATTTGATATAAGTTAATACTACCTTAGAATAAAGCAGTTTAATCTTACAAAATATTTAAAAAAAAAACTTTTCAAATCAAGACACCGAGCCATTCCATGGAAAGAAGTTGAGAGATTCTTCTCATTTAACAAAGACTTCATTATCAATATTTGGTGAATCCCAAAATAAATTTTCCGAAAGAGCAATATGAAACATGTACCCAATATCTAGATCGGCGGTAAAGTTATGCAAGTTGAGCATGCAACCGCTTAAACTTGCCAAAATTCTCTCATTAACCAAAGGCGGAGTTTGCTTCATAGTTGATTCTTTTGTATAACTGCTATCTTGTATACCCACTTGCGCCTTCTTTGATGGTTGAATTATTTTTTTCTATTAATTAATAGTATATTATTATGATATTATGATATATAAATGAAAATTAAGCAATAGATAATTCATATGATCGTCTCATAGCAGGTCATCCAATGTACTTGACTATCATTAGCAAGCATCCACATGTTAGCTTTGAACATCTCATGCTCACAGCTTATGATATCTATTACTTGATTCAATCAAGGAGTATAACATGTGCTAGTTTATTCGGATCAACAATATCATGTCTTATTGATCCTATGACTAGAGATAATTTAGATACTAACATAATTACACATTATAGGAATCTCATTATCATGATCACATCATGATTTCCTTCACGTTATGTTTCATATCATGAACTTTCATTAATCAATTTAAGATCTATATCAATTCATATGCAAATAAATACTAATATAATGAAAGAATATTTTTATGAATGTGTACACTAAGTGCCTGAGACGATTGCCTTTTGGACACATCTCTAACACATTTATCTTCTTATATTCCATACCCATGGGACACAATATTTTTTTAGCCATGTAGGTGGATGTGGGAAGTTCATTTTCCTTTGGGGGCATCTCTTATAAAAGTTCTAATAACGCCGTGAAACTCTTATTATTCTATCCATTTTTGGCTTTCATGTTGCATAGTTTCAATACGGCCAACAACTTTGTAAACTTAGTACTACCAGGATACAAAGACTTCTCGGCATTATAGCACAATCTCTCAAAGTCTTCCAGCCTTGTGACAAAATGTTCCATATCATATATCATCTCATTTACCAGATCATTCCCTTCATCGTCAAGTAATTTTCTCCCTGAATTTCAAAATTAGATTTTGTCCCAAGAACTACACTCTCACTATGCCATATCCATCATGTGTAACCTTCCTTAAAACCATTATCTATTATATGAGTTTTCATAATCCAAACATCACAAAATGTTCTCATATTGATACAATCAACACATGGACATGCAATCATTTCTTTTTTTTATAATTTTTCATTGCAGTTCTAATAAATCTCAACTTTATTTACAAATTTAGCTGTATTCCCTCTACCAAACATCCAACTTCAATCCTTATCTAACTATCAAAAGAAAAAAAAGTTGAAAACAAACCATGTTGCTTCCAATCACGGTGAACATTGGTTTTTTGGGTCCTTATTTCTTCAATCTAATATATCCTTAAACATTAAATCTCACTAATGAATGCATTTTCGATCCCTAAGAAAAATCTAATTAGCATTTCCCCTCAGTTCTCTAAGTATACAATGTAAATAGAAGGATTCATTCACATATGTATCCATAGAACATTACGGAAAAGACATCGAGAGTTTCCTTTGGAGCCAAAAACCATTTTTATATCCACATCCTAAGTAAGATTCAAAGTTTATTCAAGACTTACTCCTAATGAGTAAATTTTGAATGAATATCTAGATTAATTAATAAGAAGTTCAATTAATACAAGTAGAATCAAACCTAAATTTAACAGTAATACATAATTAATTTCATCGATATAATTATTTAATTAATTATTTAACTAACGTTATTATATTTTATAATTTAATTAATTATGAATTATAGTTTATTATTTAGTGCTACCATATATCTTCCTCTTCATTTTTTAAATCATTTTTATTATAATATTTTGGTAGAGTTAGCTTTTAATTAGTCATATTAGGTACTCTTTCCTCCTATAATTTTAGAATCCTTCAACTTACAAATTCAACTACACAAAGGTCCCAAAATTTATACAATTAATTGATCTAACTAATTAAGTTTTATCATAACAAAAAATTAGTCTTTCTATAATTAACTATCCGCTAGCAAATATTGTATGTCCCAACAACTCCAATAATTCATCAACATACAAAATCGACAAATTTTCATACAGTTTCAACTAATATTTCATCCTAATTAATTCACTATCTTATTTTAATTTTCTCAAATTAAATTCATTAAAATATTAATTAGATTTAAACAAGTCCATGAACCATTTTATTGCTCTAGTTATAACCAATTCAATGACCCAATTCAGTCTAAAATTAGTAAAAATTTCAAACACTCTTCATTCTAAAACTAAAAATTTCAAACCACAAAATTACTTTGCTAAAGAAGTCCAATATTCAACAAATTCTGGTTGCAATAGCTCACAAAATTTGGTTGCTATACATACTTTCTATTAATAAACGAAATCAATATTTAAAAAAAAAAAGAAAAGAAGAGAAAACTAACATGAAGTAGCAGCGGCGCCAGTGACGAGGTGGAGTGCACGGGATGGGAACGACGGCATTAGTCGGAGTCGGATAGCATTGGTGAAGGGGGCTGTTAGTTCTTTGTCAGGAAGAGAGGGAGAAGGTTGATGTTCCTTCTTTGGTAACCCAAAATTTTGAAAAACCAAAGGGAGAAGACTGATGTAGGTTTTATAAATCTAAGATCTGATGTGTCTGGTAACCAACCAAACAGACGCATCAAAGGCTCAAAATGGTGTCGTTTCCATAGGAAAATTTTTATATCACATCTAAGGCTATTCAGATGCGTTTGTTCGCAAAAACAGATGCATCTAGCCCATCAAATAGACACATCTAAACCCTTTATATACATATGTTTTGTTGAAAATAGACAAGTTTAGATAGTCTTAATTGAAAATTTATTTACAAAAATACTACCTTATCAACATTATGTGTCTATTATTTAGAAAACAGACGCATTTGATTTTCGCATAAGATATAATAAGCATGATCATATGCAATTCATGTTGCCATTATTGTTGAAATATGATGTCACGATATTAGCAGAAGGTACTATGTCATGCAAATTTTGAAAATAGCTTATGACATATTTTTCTCCATGTAGTCAAATTATTAGTAAAATATAAGTTTATTAAACTATTTAGAAGCTACTAAAATTTGTAACTAATCTATTAAATTTTTTAATAAATAACAATATCATCATTTGTTTGTAGAAGAATGAAATGGATGAGAAATAACATTCCACAAGAATTAGTAACATGTTAGAATATACCAACAGGTCCAATGCATAAGTAACTAGTAGCTTTGAAATTACTATTGGTTGTCAAAAAGTTTTCTGATTCTTTTAATTTTTTACAAATTTTTTTTCTCAAATATGCTTTAAAAAATATTTATTTATATATATATTTTTCAAAGTCAATTTTCAAAATTAAATAAAATATTTTTTTGTTAAAAGCAGTTTTTTTTCTAACGCAATTTTAGAGATGAACTTGAAAATGTATAATTTTTACCCAAAAAAAAATAGCATTAAAAAAATTTACAATGGATTTCACAATATATATATATATATAATGCATTTTTTTCATAACATATGAAATTAAATTAAGCATTTTCCAATCAGATGGGCAAGAAAAGAGAGTAGCTAATAGGTAAGAACGAAAATTGCTATTCTGCTAATCAATCCTTAGCATCCAAATCTATGGGATCCACTCCGTTGTTTTTGTATATACAATTTAGTTCTAAACTATAAATAAATTAAATAAACATAATTTGCTAGCCATATGATTTAATATTGATTTTCATGGACTGTTATCAATATAATTTCTTTAACACATCATAAAACAATAATTCTATTTTTTTAGGTTATATAGTCACTATTTCCATTTAATTAATACTTTAAAAGTTACTATTTTTCATCTTCTTTCTAAAAAAACACATTCTGCAATCTGAATTTATAAATTATCAATTCAGTTTCCTTTCTTATTATCAATTTTGAACTAATTCTTTCACAATTTATGAAATATTTGGGATGTAAATAATGATAATTAGGGGGATTAATTGAATAAATTTTCATTTAGCATCTGATTAATGAAAGATAATTCTTTAAATAAATTTTTAAGAGGGATTAAATTAGTCCAAATTTGATAATTAAGAGAGTCAATTAAATGAATGTTTAATTGAAAGATTTAATTAGACAAAATCATAAAATTTAAAGACTAACATTTTTTGTTTTCAAAAATTTCAACTATAGTTTGTATTTTTTTTTCTCTACACCATACAATATTTTACAGTCACTAAGCATAATAAATTGCAGACTAATTTAGATTTATATCTTCCAAATTTTAAAAATACTTCATAGAGCATGAATTCAAAATCTCTAATAGTTAATTTTTTATTAGTGTAAATCTCTAATAATTAAATTAGAAAAGAAATTTTTATTATCTTATTTCACCCATTAATAGACACTCGAATTATCAGGAACATATGGTTTCAAAAGAAGAAGGAAATAAAAGTAAAGGAAAAACAATATATATAATACTCTCATCATCCCATAAAATTAACTTTTTTATTTTTTAATATAAATTGATAAAATTTAATTAATATGATTGAAACTAACATTATTTTCAATATATTAGAAATATATTGAAATTTTTTAAGAAATGATAATTCATATTTTTTATTAAAAATATTCTAATAAAGATGTAACAGAGAATTAGCAAATTAATTATATTTTGTAAAAATAATTAACATATAAGAGCATCTTAAATAGTGCTATTTATTTTGAAAAATATTTTTAATAGAATAAAGACCATTTTAAGGTATCTTTAAATATAGAGAGTAAAAAAAAAATTTTACAAATCCAATAGACTCTTTATATTTTTACTCTTTATTTTATTTTATCGCTTATAAATTAATATTTATCAAAAGAAAAAATAAATTATTTTTATTATAAGGAAGGAGAAAAGTAACATACCAATAAAAAAAATAGAACATATATAGAAAACTATAGAATAAATAGTAAAATTTGACTCTCTAGAAAGATCCAAATCAGTCTCTTTTCCAAAATTTAAAAATAAAGTCTATTGAAGACCATTTTTATATATTTACTATTTAAAATGAAAAAAAAAGACTTAAATAAAGAGTCTATTAGAATGCTCCAATATAGGTTGAGATAAATGAAAAACTAATAAGTGTTATGATAATATTGAAGTTGTTGGGTAATGTTATATTTTTATTATTATCTCTATACATAAATTTCTTATATAAATAGAATTTTATTTCTTTAATATTTCTACACCTATAAATAGGTGATACAATCAATGAAAAACTTCTTTTTTTTCTACTCTCTCTTTATTCTTCCTTTATTATTCTTTATTTTATAACATATTATCAGGCACGACTGTTTTTCTCATTATTCCTTTCTGTCATTATATTTCTATCATTATCTCTATAAATAAATTTCTTATATAAATAAAATTTTATTTCTTTAATATTTCTACACTTATAGATAGGTGTTACAATCAATGAAAAACTTTTTTTTCTTCTACTCTCTCTTTATTTTTCCTTTATTATTCTTTATTTTATAACATGTTATCTGTTTTTCTCATTATTCCTTTCTGGTAAGCTAACTCTTAATTTAGCGTGTCTCTTGTGCTGCAAATCCTTGGTTTATTCTCTGTTGCTGATTGGGTTATTATTTTAGTGATTTTGCCAAGTGTTGCTGTCAGTTTGTTTATTATGCTTCATCTTGAATTGTTTGGTCACTAAACCAGTTAAACACAATAGCACAGCGATTAACGATAATATCATGTAAAATAGTGTTTAGGGAGTAAAACAAGAACACATTGGATATAGAATTTCTTTTCCTATTTTTCTGTCTTATTTTTAATTCTCTATCAATGTAAAAGCCGTAGGAACTTTGGTAAGAAAAAAAAATTTTAATATTGTTAGGTTTTCCATTTCTTTTCCTTCTGCATTAATTTGATTCTTCTTTCTATATTAGTTTACTGAAATTTTCTGTCTCTATTAGTGTTCCTTTTTTTTTTTTGTTGCGGCTTGAATTTTTTTATTGGTCAATCTTACAATTTAATTTAACCATATGTTAGTTTCTAAAAAAACTAATATTATATAATTCATGAAGAACTAATGTTATATATAGTTTCTAAAAAACTAATATTAGTTTTAGTTTTTGAAAAACTAATTAAACAAACAAATAAATAAAGTATAAATTTCTGAAGAATATGACTCTAACTTCCTGAAAAATTAAGTATACTGAAATTTAGTATTCCAATTTATTAAAGAATTAACATTTTATATTCTTAAAGAATTAAACATATTATCTATAAGTCTTTAAAATATAAATTCTAATTAACATATTATTTATTTTTGTATAGACAATATCGAATTTGACAAAACTCAATTTTGTAACGCTCAATATTATGGGCAATAATTATTTGTTATGGATACTAGAAACTAAAATACATCTAGATGTTATGGATATTGGAAACACAATAAAAGAAAGAAATCAAGAATTTCAACAAAATCACACCTAGGTGATTATTTTTCTTCGTCATCATTTTCGTAAATGACTATAATGGTCATATCTTTCTTTTAAAATTTTTCAAAGAACTAATTGTTCTTTAACTGTCAAATATTCAAGTTTACGATTATAAAGTGGTCATCCTTCTGAAGGCTCGTTATGAATGGATGCATTTACGATTACAAGATTTCAAAACTATAGTGAATATAATTCTGCAGTTTTTAGCATTAGTTCTAAATTGAAATTATGTAGAGAAAATATTTATTGACCATGATATGTTAGAGAAGACATTTACTACTTTTCATGTCTCGAATATGCTCCTGCAGCAGTAATACCAAGAAAAAGGTTATAAAAAATATTTTGAATTAATTTCATATCTTCTTGTTGTTGAATAAAATAATAAGCTCCTATTGAAAAACCACGAAACTCATCCAACTAGTTCTGCTTCATTCCCTGAAGTGAGTGAACAAGTGTTATGGACTGTCCATTATTTAAAACTTATGAAAGTTAAAACTTTTTTTTTTCTTATATTATTATCTCTTAACATCCTTTCATACAAATATTTTTCATGTTACCATATTAACATATTAATCCATATCTTATATCATGCATAAAACTATTGTTCATCCAATAAAATAATTCGATATTTACAGAACTGTATCATATATAAATACATGTTTTTTAATCCAATACACATGTACAAAACCAACTACCCATATCTCATATGACATATAATAAAAACAAGAATATCATGATTTCACCGACCTTAGAGGTCTGCACTATAGTCTCTGATGGACTTTCTTCTCTTTAGTCAACTTCCTTTATCTACCGGCTCCAAACATGCGTGCAGGAACACCCACACGCTAAGCAATCTAATGCTTAGTGGTACATATGCATATAAGTTCATGCAATCATGGAATGACAACTCACATGTATACTTATGCTCATGCCAAAATAATATTCAACATCTATAAAATATACATTTAAAATGCTACAAGCATGCATATATATATATATATATATATATATATATATATTTGCCCAAAATAATGTAATCATTTAATAACATACATAGCATACTTATTTCATATCATCAAATTATGTACATATATATATGAAATGACAATCAAAGTGAATATGTTGATCATATTAACAATTAACCATAAATTATTTATAATCAGCTAAACCTATAGACATTATACATTCTTATGTCAAATATCATAAAACATTTAATAATCATATAACAAGCAATCATTTTCATTTTATTCAACTTATTTAATTAGTCAATAGCCCATTTACTCAAAAATTGGACTAACTAGAAAATGGGTTGTGAATAGGAGTGTTCTCCTAGTTTAAGCCATCATATTCACCTATCTATGTATTTTTGTAATTATGCTCGTCACGAGCTTGAGTCAAGGGCGCTCTCCAAACTTAAGCCACATTGATTTAATAACATGATTAAGTTGCTAGCATAATGAACAATAGCGCTCTCAAAGCTTGAGCCACCTTATCCAATTATTAAGAATCATATAGAAATTTTCTATGGTACCTTAAAAGACCCTCAATGGATTGTCATCTATCATAAGTCTCATCCTTGTAAAGAGGAATGGACAATTATATATATTTATAATTTATTTCAACACGATAGGTTATAATTTTATCTAATTTCATACTTGCATGTCATATGACATAATTTACCTTACTAGGTCTTACAAAGCTCATATGAAATACATAATTATATGTAAAGAAAGAAAATTTCAACAATTTAACATATATATATGTCACACAATATTTAAGAGACCAAATTCCTAATATTCCTTTCTAATCATATTTCTACCATGATATTATAACGCATTTATCACCCATTTAGGAACTAAATTATATCTCTTATTCTAAAAAGTTCTAGATTAATATCTTATCTTTCATATGTAATAAGAATCACATAAATCTGAATTTTATAGCATAAGTTATAGCTTAAAAATCACAAGTTGTTCACTGAAAATTTGCCCAAAATATTATGGACAGCTCCATGTTTGACTTTTGTAGCCCATTTTTGGCCTATTTATAAACAAAATTCGAATCCATATTCTTCATGAAAGTTTTAGCCCTATATGTATAGTTTCATTTTCAATAGTTTCATGCAAATCCAAGTTATATAACATGAGTTATGGCTAAAGGAATCAAGGTTATTCCATAGAATTCCAGCAATATCACAAAATATCATAGTACACCAAAAATTAGATTAAATTCATAGATATACCCAATAGTCATAAATCGTTATAATTATCATTTCCAATACCATTATCATGCCAATTATCATATCAAGATATAGCAACCACCATTTCAAAAATGCAATTGATATGAGTTTAGGAATAAACATGCATATATGTACTAACTTCAAATGGAGCCTTAAAAACCTTAAGCCCTCAAGCTTGCTCTTCCCTTTGGGGGTTACCACCACCCTCTCAATCACCTAACAAGATATCAACATGCCTCTTTTAGGCTAAAGAATAAACATATGTAGCATAACTCTACTCTTTAAACATAAACCCAACTTTAACTATCAAACTATCTCTTTTAACTCAAAATCCATGTCAAGTTTCTTCTTTAACTAATCTAGATTCTAAAAGGAAGAGTTTTAACTCTTCAAAACTATAGCTTGATTAAAGAACTAACTCATATGAAATGGGTTTCCACCAAGCACAAAAATGGTAGAAAACAAGAGAAAAGAAGAAGACAATATGGTTTTTAGCTTCACTTACTCTTCTTTTACCAAAGACAATGTGGATTTGGGTGTTTAGCTTCTTCTTCTCCAAGAAAATGGCTTCTTTAGCTCCAACAACTCCCTCTTTTTACTTTTTTAAAGGGTTTTGGGCTATATAAGTGATTTTTCTTTTAGTTTTTGGTGGTTTTGGCTTCTTTTGAGTGAAAGAATGCGGAAAGATGGTGGGGTGAAGAAGGAGCACGAATTTGGGTGGAAAAGTTAAGGTTTGGGGCTGATGTTAATGAGGAAGAAGGGTTTTTATACTGTGATAAAGATGTCACTTTGTTCCCTCCTTGTTTTTGCCAAATACCTACTTAAATTCTTGGTTTTTACTTCTTTCTTATAACTTTTCTCAACTTTATATCTTGTAATTAAATCATCCACAACAAAAATAAAATCTTATATTAATCTTTAAATTCCAATTTTAGACTCTGATAATATTAATTGTAGCAATTAAACACATTAATTATCCGGACCTAAATTACGGGCATTTCATTTCTCTCCCTCTTAAAAAATTTTGTCCTCAAAATTACCTGATGGTTCATATTGGAACAGCTGGGGGTATTGTGTCATCATAACCTCCTTGCTTTCCCATGTAGCCTCTTATGTTGCATGATTTCTCCATAAAACCTTGACTAATGGTACTCGCTTATTTCTGAGCTCTTTGACTTCCTGAGCAAAATCTAAATTGGCTCTTTTTCATACGTCAAATTTTATCTGACTTCAATGTTCTTGACTGAAATAATAGGAGAGAGATCTAACTTATACCTCCTCAACATGGATACGTGGAAAACATTGTGGATCTTGCTCAACTCTAGTGTTAGGGCAAGTCTGTAAGCAACTGGTCCAATCCGCTCTAGGATCTCAAAAGGCTTAATGAACCTAGGGCTTAACTTGCCCTTCTTCCCGAATCTGAGAACTTTTTTCCATAGGGAAACTTTATGAAACACTTTTTCTCCTACTGCATATTCTATATCTCTCCTATTGAGACCTGCATAAGATTTTTGTTGGTCTGAAGCTGTCTTTAACCTATCTTGAATAATCATCACCTTTTCTTCCGTTTCTTGAATTAGTTCTAGTCCCACTAGCTTCTTCTCACCGAGTTCTATCCAACATAGTGGTGTCAATGCTAGACTGGTAACTATTGTTATAGGCAAACTCCATCAATGATAGGTACTTGTCCCAGCTACCCTCGAACTCAATCACACAACTTCTCATCATATCTTCCAATATCTGAATTACTCTCTCTTATTGACTATATGTCTGAGGATAGAAAGCCGTACTGAAACTGAGCTTAGTACCCAAAGCTCTCTAGAGGCTACCTAAAAATAAAGAAGTGAATCTAGGATCCCAATCTGATACAATAGAAACCGGCACTCTATGCCTCACTATCTCATTCATATACAACTCTGCTAATCTGTTTAATAGGTAGTCCCTCCTAATAGGCAAAAAGTGAGCTGACTTCGTAAGCTTATCTACAATAACCCAAACATCATCATACTTTTTAGGAGTTAAGGGCAACCTAATCATAAAGCCCATTGTGATCCTTTCCCATTTCCGTTATGGAATCGAGATTGGTTGCAACAACCCTGAAGGTACTTGATGTTCTGTCTTGACTTGCTGACATGTCAGACATTTGGTTGTGAATTCTGTGATGTCTTTCTTTATACTTGTCCCCCAATAGTTGCTCTTCAAATCATGGTACATCTTATTACTGCCCAAGTGCATAGCATACTTTGTTTTGTGTGCTTCTTTAAGAATTCTCTGCCTCAACTCCACAATACTAGGCACACATAGCCTACCCTAGTAGTATAACCCACCATCTAACTCAACTGTGTATCTCAGTCTCTCTCCCTTAGAAGCCAATTCAATCGACTCAGCTAACTTACTATCTTGTTTTTATGCATCTTGAATCTCTTGGTTAAGAGTAGGTTAGATATATAACTCTGCCACAATCTTTCTACTCAAAGCATCAGCCATTACACTAGCCTTGCTTGGATGGTAATCTATAACACAATTGTAATCTTTGATTAAGTCCAACCATCACCTTTGTCTTAAATTCAACTCTTTTTTGAGTAGGGAGGTACTTTAAACTTTTGCTATCCGTGTAGATAAAGCACTTTTCCCCATACAAGTAATGGCGCCATATCTTCAAAGTAAAGACAATAGCTGCCAATTTCAGGTCATGTATGGGGTAATTTTTCTCATGTGCCTTCAATTGCCTGAAAGCATAAGCAACAACCTTACCCTTTTGCATTAAAACACATCCTAAACCATTATGAGAAGCATCACTATAGATTACATACTCCTTGTCATGGATTCGCCGTGTCAAAACTGGAGCCTCTATAAGCATTCTCTAATGCTTGTCAAAGCTAGCTTGACATTTGTCTAACCACTCAAACTTCACATCTTTTCTTAATAAACTAATCAATGGAGAAGCAATGATGGAGAATCCTTTCACAAACCTCCTGTAATAGCCTGCTAGACCAAGGAAACTCCTTATTTCTGTCATATTTTAGGGAGGCTTCCAATTCAAGATTGCCTCAACCTTGCATGGGGTCCATTCTAATACCCTTTGTTGATACAATGTGTTCAAGAAAAGTCACTTTATAAAGCCAAAACTCACATTTAGATAGTTGGCATACAACTTTTGCTCCTGAAGTGTCTGTAAGACTATCCTTAAGTGATGATCATGTTCTTCTAGGTTTTTGGAGTATACTAAAATGTCATCAATGAACACCATAACAAATTGATCCAAATAAGGCCTGAAGATCCTATTCATCAAATCCATAAAGTCTGCTGGAGTGTTGGTTAATCCAAAGGGCATAACCAAGAATTCATAATGACCATATCTTGTTCTGAACGTCATTTTTGCTATATCCTCCATCTTAACCCTTAACTGATGATATCTTGACTGTAGGTTAATCTTGGAAAAGACACTAGCACCCTTTAATTGATAAAAAAGGTCATCAATCCGTAGTAACAGATACTTGTTCTTGATAGTCACCTTGTTAAGTTGTCTGTAGTCTATGCACAATCTCATAGACCCATCTTTCTTCTTAACAAATAACACAGGTGCACCCCATGGAGATACACTAGGTCTAATAAACCCATTGTCGAGCAACTCTTGTAATTGTGACTTCAACTCTTTCATATCTGATGCTGCCATTCTATATGGTGCTACTGATATAGGAGTTGTGCCTGGAGTGAGCTCTATGGAGAACTCAACTTCTTTATCCGGTGGTAACCTGATAGATCCTCTGGGAATACATCTGGAAACTCTCTAACTGTAGGAATATTGTTGAGGTCTAGACCTTCCTTCCTAGTATTAATTACATGGGCCAAGTAGGCCTCACACCCCTTTCTCATCATCCTTTTAGCCTTCATCATGGAAATCACATATGGGGGCTGTGGAAATAACTCCCTTAATTCCCTAATCATCTGTCTTGAGTTTCATAAATTTACCCTGACAGTCTACTACTGCCCCATGTCATGCCAACTAGTCCATACCCAGAATAACATCATACTTATGGAAGGTTAGCTCTATTAAGTCAGTAGGGAACTCCCTCCCATAGACAACCAATGGACAACCCCTGTAAACCCGATTAACAATGGTACTATGGCCTAAGGGATTGATTACCTCAATCTCATACATTAAGAGTTCACTAATCATAGTATGCTTTTTGGGTGTACTCATGCAAATATAAGAATGTGTAGAACCAAGATCTATCAAAGCACATAAATTAGAATTATGAAGAGTGAACATACCGATAATGACATATGTGGCAACCTAATCCTCTCTGGCCCTCATGGCATATATTCTAGCCGGTGCTTAGCTTGGCCCTAGCCTATTAACTGTCTCTGATGTGACCCTGGTATTGGTTAGACGACTAACCCTAGCCTGAGGCCTAGCTTGAGTCGGTGTAGAGGTTGTAGTTTGTGTAGGAGCACTATCTGTCCCTAATGGGCAATCTCTCTTCATGTGGCCCTACTGACCACACCTGAACCATGCTCCTGTCAAAAGTTTACACTCATCCCAATGTTTCCTATGATATGTATTGCACTCTGGGGCACTCTCAATAGTATGCTGGGTCTGTGTGCTACCAGCAGCTAAAATAGTTTTGGAAGGCTGCCCCCTCCCATATGAACCACCCTAATGCTGGCCCTGACAGCCCTGGTACTGACTATGACTCTGGCCTTGGGACTGGCCCTGAAAAGAATGACCCTTCTTGCTTATCTATTGGGTCATTGCTGCTGACTGTCTCTTGCCCTCGTCATCCATCCTCATCGTCTTTCTTTTCTTGAGTGTAAGGGCAGAAGCAACTAACTCTGAGTAGCTGCTATGGCGAAGACAAGATATCATATCACCGACCTCTCCCCCTAATCCATCCTCAAACCTCCTACATACATCACTCTCAATACTGACTAACTCCAGGGCATATTTACTTAGTTGAGTAAATTCAGTCTCATACTCTATCACCGATATCCTTCCTTGCCTGAGGTTCATAAACCTTTTCTTCTGTTCATCTAAATATATTTATGGTATATAACGGTCTCTGAATCACTCCAAGAAAAACTCCTAAGCTACTGACTCAATAACCTCTGGCCTCCTTAAGATTGTCTTCCACCAATCATACACATCAGACTACAATAAAGAGATAGTAAATCTAGATCAGTCCTCCTCAGGGACTTGTAACTCTCTAAAGACTTTCTCAGACTGATCCAACCACTACTCAGCATTAGCAGGATCATAAGTCCATTTACCAAGAAAAACTGTAGCATTATGTTTTTTAAGTCTGTCAATCTGAATGACGGGTTTCAGTAGTGGTGGCGGTGGAGCAGAAGCTTGATGTGGCATTGCTCTAACAATCTATTGCAACAGACCAACCATCTGTTGCATAAAGGGAATCTGACTCGGATCGACCTATCCAGCACTTTGCTGTAGGGGTATAGATGTAGCACTTGGCCCTAGAATACTAGCCACACTAGGCTGATTTTGTGCCCCAGTATTAGGTGGACTATTACTCTTAGCGATATCATGTGGCTCTGTCTCCATATCTCTTACTTAACCCTACAAAGTTGATAGAGAAATAGCCAAAATTAGAGTCATATGAGACACGCTAATCATGCATGATAAACCCCTCTCCCACTTAGATCCAAAAACGCCTAAACCTAAGCTCTGATACCACTAAATGTAACACTCTCTCATATAATTAGGATTAATCCAACTATATAAGCAAGTGTTATGGACTGTCCATTATTTAAAACTTGTGAAAGTTAAAACTTTTTCTTTTCCTTATATTATTATCTCTTAACATCCTTTCATACAAATATTTTCTATGTTACCATATTAAAATATTAATCCATATCTTATATAATGCATAAAACTATCATTCATCCAATAAAATAAATCCGGTTTGGGCTAGATTGGCCTGATATTTACAAAACTGTATCATACATAAATGCATGTCCTTTAATCCAAAAGAAATATACAAAACCAACTACTCATATCCCATATTACATATAACAAAAAACAAAAATGTCATGATATCATCGACCCCAAAGGTCTGCACTGTAATCTCTAATGGACTTTTTTCTCTTCAGTCAACTTCCTCTATCTTTCGGCTCTAAACCTACGTGCAGGAACACCTATATGCTAAGCAACCTAATACTTAATGGTACATATATACATATAAATTCATGCAACCTTGGGATGCCATCTCACATGTATACTTATGCTCATTCCAAAATAATCTTCAATATGTATAAAACATACATTTAAAATGCTAAGCATGCATATATATATTTGCCCAAAATCATGTAATCATTTAATAACATACATAGCATACTTGTCTCATATCATCAAATTATGTATATATATTCATGAAATGACAATCAAAGTGGATATGCTGATCATATTAACAATTAACCATAAATTATTCATAATCAGCTGAACCTAGGGACACTATATATTCTTATGCCATATATCATAAAATATTTAATAATCATGTAACAAGTAGTCATTTCCATTTTATTCAACTTATTTAATTAGCCAATAGCCCATTTACTTAAAAACCGGACTAACTGGATAACGGATTGTGAATAGGAGAGCTCTTCGAGCTTAAGCCATCCTATTCACCTATCTGTGTATTCTTGTAATTATGCTCGTCATGAGCTTGAGTCAAAAGCACTATCCGAGCTTCATCCACCTTGACTTAATAATATGATTAAGTTGATAGCATAATGGATAAGAGCGCTCTCCGAGCTTAAGCCACCTTGTCCAATAATTAAGAATCATATAGAAATTTCCTACGGTACAATAAAAGACCCTCAATGGCTAGTCATCTATCCTAAGTCTCGTCTTTGTAAAGAGGAATGGACAATTATACATATTTATAATTTATTTCAACACGATAGGTTATAATTTTATCTAATTCCGTACTTGCATGTCATATGTTATAATTTACCTTACTAGGGCTTACAAACCTCATATAAAATACATAATTATTTGCAAAGAAAGAAAATTGCAACAATTTAACATATATATATGTCACACAATATTTAAGAGACCAAATTCCTAATATTCCTTTTCAATCAGATTTCTGCCATGATATTATAATGCATTTATTACCCATTTAGGAACTGAATTATATCTTGTGTTCTAAAAAATTTTAGATTAATTTCTTATCTTTCATATGCAATAAGAATCACATAAATTTGAATTTTATGGCATAAGTTATAGCTTAAAAATCACAAGTTGTTCACTGAAAACCTTAAGCCTTCAAGCTTGCTCTTCCCTTTAGGGGTTACCACCACCCTCTTTATCACCTAACAAGATATCAACATACCTCTTTTAGGCTAAAGAACAAACATATGTAGCATAACTCTACTCTTTAAACATAAACCCAACTTTAATTATCAAACTATCTCTTTTAACTCTAACTCTACTCTTTAAACATAAACCCAACTTTAATTATCAAACTATCTCTTTTAACTCAAAATCCATGTCAATTTCTTCTTTAACTAATCTAGATTCTAAAAGGATGAGTTTTAACTCTTCAAAACCATAGCTTGACTAAAGAACTAACCCATATGAAATGGGTCTCCACCAAGCATAAAAATGGTAGAAAATAAGAGAAAAGAAGACGATATAGTTTTTAGCTTCACTTACTTCTTCCTTTACCAAAGACAATGTGGATTTGGGTGTTTAGCTGCTTCTTCTCTAAGAAAATGGCTTTTTTAGCTCCAACAACTCCCTCTTTTTACTTTTTTTAAAATTTTTTGGGCTATATAAGTGATTTTTCTTTTAGTTTTTGGAGGTTTTGGCTTCTTTTGAGTGAAAGAATGTGGAAAGATGATGGGGTGAAGAGGGAACACGAATTTGGATAGAAAAGTTAAGGTTTGGGGCTGATGTTAATGAGGAAGAAGGGTTTTTATACTTTGGTAAATATGTCACTTTGGTCCCTCCTTGTTTTTGCCAAATACCTACTTAAATCATTGGCTTTTACTTCTTTCTTATATCTCAACTTTATATCTTTTAATTAAATCACCTACAACAAAAATAAAATATTTTATTAATCTTTAAACCCCAATTTTACACTCCAATAATATTAATTACAGCAATTAAACACATAAATTATTCGGACTTAAATTATGGGCATTACAGATTACATATAATAATATTGGGCATCGACGAGGAAGAAGACGGAAAAATAATCATGATCGAGGATGTGGCCAAGGCTATGGCCAAAATCATAACAAAAACAATTTTTGTGGTAGAAATAATAATGAATCTTTTTACCATAAGTGGAAGAATCATGAAAAGAATAATAAATCAAAGCAAAATTCAGAAAATCAATGTTATCGATGTGGCATGAAAGGACATTAGTATCGTACTTGTCGTACACCTAAGCATCTTACCAATCTCTATCAAAAGTCCTTGAAGAATAAAGGCAAAAATATAGTAGAAAATTTGGTAGAAAATGATGATCATTTTGGTAATAACTTTGATGATATCACATATTTAGATTTGTCAGATTTCTTTGAGGATCTTGAAAGAAAAATTGATCGTTTGATTGGTATGATAAAGTAAATGCTTAAAAATTATGTGTTTCTTTTAGCTCCTTTGTTTGGTTTATGTTTTTCTTTTATTCAAATCCATTGACGAAGCGGAATATATAGTGGTGGGTTATTGTTGCACTCAAGTTCTTTGGATGAGACAATAGTGCAACAATAACTCCAGGACCATGGTCAAGTGATTATTCACATTCCCATCAAATGTGATCAAATGTGATAACACTAGTGTAATAAATCTTTCTAAAAATCACATTCAACATTCTATGAGCAAGCATATTGATATTAGACATCATTTTTTATGAGATCATGTCTAAAATGGTGATGTTGTGTTGGAATTTATTGACAGTAACAATGAATTGGCTGATATTTTCACTAAGCCTCTTAATGATAAAAGATTTTATTTTATAAAAGGAGAGCTTGGTATGCTTTATGGGAGCACTTAGATTTAAAATGCTTTAAATCATGCATTTACATTCATTCATATGCAATCGAATCTTCTCGTCTTTAGAGAAAGCGGCGAAATTTTCTTCATATAAAGAAAAGGATGAAGATTGAGCAATGCCCTTCCCTTTAGAGGCATAAGATTTGGAGGCAACAGTCTTGAGGGCTATGGTAGAGGAAGAAGAATGAAAAAGATGGAAGAAACAATGGAGATTTTAGAGAGATATGGTTTAGGAAGAGAGCTTTAGATGTAAAGTGAATGAAAAAGAAGAGAGAAATGGGCATTTATAGAATGGGTGGATGAAAGTGACCGTTGATGGTAAATTGTGAAGAGCTATGATTAATTTGAATGGTTTTGCAAGGATTTGAAATGGTTATTGCTAGTTTCAAAAAAGCTATTAGCAAGCACGTCCTGAGTGGCACATGCGGTGTCCAAAGTAGGACAAAGTATAACGATTAAAAAATTTAAATTTTGAATTGTTTCTCGAGCGGGACAGGGTATCCTGAGCAGGATGTTATAAAGAATGGCAAAGTTCAGGAAAGGGTGTGAATATCACGAGCGGGACAGATAATTACCTGAGCGAGATGCTTATCTCGAGTGGGAACAATGCTTCTCAAGGGTAAACAACACGCATCATGGAAAAAACAAAGAACCAACTGAGAAAAAAGCTAAAGCATTTTATTGTGGCATGTCATAAGTGATCAATATGAATGTTTTTGATCATTTGAGCCTTGTAGTTCATCAAATTGCACTCTAAGAACACAAATGCTTAAAGATATGCATACAAACACATAGATCAAATAAGGATCATGGCAATCATATTAATCAATCAAATAGCATACAATCTCACTGAGTAGAAGTTTGTCCCCTCTAAAATTCTTGATCTTGATGACATGGCCGAGCTACACTTGAGGGATGATATTTTTGCGGTCCTTGAGGAGATAGGATGACTATCCTTTGTCTTTCCAAATAAAGATAGACATGACCAACTCACTCTAGATTTTTTGTGCACTTTATTGATCATTAATGATCCAAAGCATGAGTTGAGCTATAATAGCATATGGTTCCGGATGTTTGGAGAGCAACAAGAAATGACAAAGAATCAATTTGCAATTGTTTTCAACTTTAAGACTGTTGGTCTACCTCATGATGAACATATGCACCTCTCCTACTCTGTCTTTTGGAAATGTCTTTGGAAAACCATCTTGATAAGTTTTCCAACTCTAAGCACATCAAGTTCTATCTTTATTTTATTCTCCATCACATCATCACCTTCACCATATATACAAGAACTAAAGGCAATGAAAAGGTAACCCTTGATGACCTTTTCTATCTCTATGCCATGATCTATAAGATCTACCACTACCCACAGAAACAACACCCCTTCTTCTTGAAAAATTTCAATATGTCATCAATAACACTAAGAGGTACATCTCTCTTAACTCTCAAATCACCCGTATTGCCAAACACCTAAGCCTTTTGACCAAGTGCATATCTCTCCTTACCTCTTCTTTCTCCAAGTTTGATAACCTTCGCAACATTACATACCTTCTTAATTGCAATGCCTTCTTTAGGCCACATAAGGGTGTTGATGAATTTATCTATGCATATGGAGAATATGGAGCCCAAGACACTGCCTAAAAGATGTCCAAGAAAAAGGTAAAAATCTCTCTTGGTGAAGGAGGGCTCAATTCCACAATAAGAGCCAACTCCAACAATCCCAAGTCAACCTCATGCTCCTTCTTCTATCACATTGCAAGACCTTTATTCCTTGCAAATGAAGACTTTTGATATGATGAAGCATCTTCATTTAGACATTCAAGGCATGCAAACCAACATGTGTATGCAAGTTTGCCCTACCTCCTTTGAAGATGAAGCACCTAGTGAGGGAAAGCATGATAAGATGATGGGAAGAGATGATCAAGCTTAAACTTTTTTTGCTTCTTTTTTCTTTCTTTTTGGTTTAGTTTGTGGCCGTGATCACACATTTCATTTATGAACCACATTTCTTTTCAATTCAATAAAAGTTGCTTAATTTTGCATTCATATCTCCTGTTGCATTATTCTTTGGTGATTGAAGTATCTTTTTTTCTTTTTGACCTTGCCAAAGAGGGAGAAATATGATGAAAACGAAGCAAAAATTAACTTAATTTCAAATTGGTAACTAAGTTAAAATTTGTTGATTTTTAACAATTTTGATTAACTTAGTTGTTCAATATGCAAACATGCTTGAAATACCTTGAAACTTTGTATATATGCTTTTCTATACTTCAATTTGATTTATGTACTATCAATTTATTATTTTTGCTTAGTTTGATTGTTAAAATAAAAAAAGGAGAGATTGTTGACCTTAAGGAGATTAATCTCTATTTTGATCTTAAAAATCAAATTAAATGTTACTAATGTCTTTATTCAATGTTGTTTTGATAGTAATTTAAATTTCAAGCCTATTGGAAAACATTTGCTATAAGAACAACTAACTTAAAGGCAAAAGACATGTATGTCCTACTCGGGATGGTGATCCCGCTCGGTAATTCAGGCTTCATGCCTGAGATAAATAGCCTTTGAGTTCCAATAGAGAACCATGTCTAGAAATTTGAATTGTCACGGTCGGGACAAGTGAAATCCCACCTAAGACACAAAGAGTCCTGACCGAAGAATTTGAAAAGACATGATCGTTGGAAGGCAGTTTAACTAATATATGCCACATCATCATTAGAAGTCAAAATGATCAAGTTGACCAGACCTCTACTTGACCAGGAGAAGCTCGATTCTCAAAAGTCAAAGCTATATGTCAACCTTCTCAAATGAACATCCTATCCGGGATAGGTTTCTTCTGACTAGGAAATTTGACTAAGGACTAGTCGTTAGAGTTATCATCTAATCTCTTAACAACACATGGACTGTCTTGATCGAGACACCCTGGATCCTAAACTGGACATTGTCTTTTCAAACAGAATTAAATGCAATTGTAAGAAGACATTAGGGAGAGTTATGGTACTCATTTATAACGGCTAATTGATGGGTAATCAGTATAAATACCCCTACCAAAAGGCCATTTATGATATCCAACTACTTCTTAAGTGCTAAAACTCTCGCAATTTGTTTTCTCAATCTTTCATTCATTAATCATTTGTAAGGGTTCAAGTCTTAACCTTAAATATTTGGGTTATCTTGTAATTAGGTTGTGTGAGAGTCAAATTACAAGGAATTAGTTATTATATGAGCTATTAAAATACAAGAGAATTTTGGGTTGAGTGTTAGCCTTAGGAAAATACTTAGTTGGGAGTGAACTAGTTAAAACCCCATTTGTAATCTAGTATATTAGATTAGTGAATATCCAATTGCTATTAGGGAGACGAGTAGGGTTAGTTAACAACTAAACTCTATAAATTTTATGTCTCCTTCTACCCTTATCTTCTCTTTACTTTGTTGTGTGCAAAAATTTTAATTTTCCACCAATTTATCCCTTCCCCCTCTTGGAGATTGTTTAGGCAACTGTACAGTTGAGATAAATGTGGTAGTAAACTAAAAGTTTACTAACCCAAATACTTTTTTTATTTGTCATGATTGTTTAGGTCATTCTAGATCAACAATGATGTGAAAATTATTGAGAGCTCATATGGCAATCCATTGAAAAACCAGAAGATTTTTCAATCTAATGAATAATTATGTTCAGCTTGCTCTCAAGGAAAGTTAATTATTAGGCCTTCACCAAGCAAAATTCAAAATGAATCACCAAAATTTCTAAAACGTATACAAGATGATATTTGTGGATCAATTCATCCACCATATGGACCATTGAAATATTTTATAGTGTTAATTGATGCATCAATAAGATGATCATATATATGTTTATTATCAACTCGAAATTTGGCATTTGCTAGATTACTTGCTCAATTAATTCGATTATGAGCACAATTTCTAGTGCTATTAAGACAATTTATCTTGATAATGCTGGTGAACTTACTTATAAGGCTTTTAATGATTATTGCATTATTATACTTCTCCAATTAATAGTTAGATCATTGCTTATGAAAATAAACATCCCAATCATTGCTTAGGGACATGTAGTTTTACATGCAACAATTCTTATACGATCAGGCCAACTAGTTATCATCAGTTTTTACCATTACATTTGGTTTCTAGCCAAGAGCCAAATATTTTCCATTTTAGATTTTTTGAATGTGTTGTTTATATCCTTATTAACTCCCCACATCTCACAAAAATGGGACTTCATAGGAGATTGTGAATATACATTGGATATGAATCCCCCTCTATAATTAAATATCTTGAACTATTAACCGGTGATATCTTTATTGTGAGATTAAACGATTGTCATTTTAATGAGACTCTATTTCCTAAATTGGGGGAGAGAACAAGCAATTAGAGAAATAAATTGTTTGGAATAAGCCATCACTAAATCATCTTATTCTTATACAAAACAATGTGAATTAGAAGTTTAAAGGATCTTTCATTTATAAAATATAGCAAACCAATTGTCAAATGCATTTTGTGATCCAAAATGAGTTACTAAATCTCATATAGTAACTGAAAATGATCTAGTTAGAATTGATATCCTAGTAGAACAATATGTTAATACTATAGCAAATGAGTCCATGACATGCTAGAAGCGTGGTAAGCCACCTGGTTCCAAGGATAAAAATCCAAGAAAGAAATGACAATAAAATAAACAAAGTGACAATTCAAAAACTATCGATGCTCCTAGAGAGCCTATACAGATGACATAGATGAGCAAGTAACCCCAAAAGAGGTTTAGGTACCTGGAAATGATGAAGATAATGAGATCTTAATCAACTATGTTACTTTAGGAAAGAGATAGGACCGAAGCGAAACTATTATTGACAATATATTTGCATATACATTAGCAATTGATATTGCAAAGGAAAGTAAAGACATTGAAATATGTTAATGAATATGAACAAAGAAATTATTGGCTTAAATGGAAAGATGCAATCCAGACATAATTAAATTCAATAGAAAAATGCCAAGTCTTTGAGCTCATTATTTTTATACCTGAAAATATTAAGCCGATAGGCTATAATGGATTTTTGTGTACAAACATAATGAGAAAAATGAAATTATGAGATACAAAGCACGACTTATTGTAGAAGGGTTCTCACAAAGATATATAATTGATTATGAAGAAACTTATTCATCATTTATGGATGCAATTACATTTAGATTCTTAATTAGTCCGACAAGTTTAGGATTTCATATGCTACTTATTGATGTCATTACAACTTATTTATATGGATCATTGGATAATAAAATTTATAGAAAAGCCCTTGAAGGATTGAAAATTTCTAAATTATGTAGCTCAAAACCTCAATAAATATATTCAATTAAGCTACAAATATCCTTGTATGAACTAAAGTAATCTCAACGAATATGGTATAACCACCGTAATGAATATCTTTTGAAGAAATGATATACTAACAATCCAAATTGTCCATATATTTTTATTAATAAAACAAATTATGGTTTTGTTATAATTACATTTTATGTTGATGATTTAAACATCATTGGAACTCCTAAAGAGTTAAGAAAAAAATAATTTATTTAACAAATAAATCTAAAATGAAAGATTTGAGATAAACAAAATTTTGTCTCGACCTACAAATCGAGTATTTATTTGGAGGGATTTTTATTCATTAGTCAACTTATACTAAAAAGATCTTAAAACGCTTTAATATTGATAAATCACATCCAATGAGCTCTCCCATTATTGTTACACACCTGAATGTGAAAAATAACCTTTTTCATCTTTAAGAAGATGGTACAGAAATATTTGGTACAAAAGTATCATATCTTAGTGCTATTGAAACATTAATGTATCTTGCTAATTGTACAAGACCTTGCTTCCTCACTAACTCAAAGACATTGAAATGGTGTGAAATAAGTATTTTGTTATTTACGTGATACATCATATATGAGTTTATTTTATCCATAAGATTCAAAGTCAGAATTAATTGAATATGCAGATGATGAATATTTATTTGATCCACATAGAGCTCGATCACAAATGGTTACTTGTTTACATATTATGAAACTACTATATCTTGGAGTTATACTAAGCAAACTCTAACTATCACATCATCTAATCATGCTAAAACGTTGACAATTGACAAGTAGATAATGCATATGGTTGAAATATATGATCTAATATATTAAAGAAATATGTGATATCTCATTTGATAAAGGAAGTCATACGGTGTTATATGAAGATAATATTGCTTGTATTCCACAACTCAAAGGAGGATATATTAAATGAGATAGATCCAAGCACATATCACTAAAATTCTTTTTCACACATGACCTTCAGAAATAAGAGATTTTAGATGTTCAACAAATTCGATCTATTGATAATTTAGTATATTTGTTTACAAAAGTATTTCTTACAACAACATTTAAGAAGTTGATGAATAAAATTGACATTTTTATGAGGGGGAGATTTTAATGCACTATACTCTTTTTTTCTTAGTCTAGGTTTTATCCCATTTGGTTTTCTTGGTAAGGTTTTTAATAAGATAGTATTATGACATAAATTTTTACATGAATAATATTTTTTTTTCCTTCACTAAGATTTTTTCCATAAGGTTTTTTTAGTAAGATTTTAAAGAGGCATATTATATGTAATAGACATCCAAGGGAAAGCGTTATGATAATATTGAAGTTGTGTAATGTTGGATATTTATCACTATCTCTATAGATAGATATCTTATGTAAAAAAAAAAATTATCTCTGTAACTTTTGTATACCTATAAATATGTATTACAATCAATAAAAAACTTATTTTTCTTCTACTATCTCTTTATTCTTCCTTTATTATTCTTTATTTTATAACAATAAGTATATTTTTTATGGGATATAGGATAAAATAAATAACTAATGGACTCATGAGAGTGAAAATGAGATGATGTGAGTTTATTTCATCTTAACTAGATGCTTTGAATTTAAGTGTTAGGTATGCAACTATCTTAAAATTTATGAAAGAATATTTTACCTCCGTTGAAGTCATACCTACCACCAGCAGAAGTAATATTAGTGCACCGTCTTAGTTGAGTAGCTAATGATATATGAGATTAGAAGAAAAAAAAAACCAACTATTGGACTCTTTCCAAAATAGATATATAATTAAAAATTGGAAAATTTTTCAAGTAAACCTCTTCTTTTTTTTGTTTTTGGGTGATATTAATAACTTTTTTTAATGTTATTGTCCATCCAAATAAGCTACTTGGTTAGGCATTTATTAGTCCTAATGCTTTTATGATTATTGACTTGCAACATTGTAGCCAAATAGTTTTAGTTATGTTATAAAGACAATGAATGATTGTTTCTCTCTTTCTCTTTTTACTTCACATATTTGCTTTTGCCATTTTTCACTATTTTCAGCTATTGATTTCAATTAGCTTTAGATGGTGCAATTAGTTTGAATCGAATCCAACTTTTTAAGAAAATAATAACCGATTTGAAATTTTTATTGTGCAGTTCAATTTTATTAGGTTCGATTCTTCACTGATCAAATCAAACCATACTTTTTTTTTTGACAAGGAACCATACTAAAATTATACTATTAATCCTTTTATGAATATAAACTGATCCAATAGAACTACGATATTTGGTTCGATTTTTTTTAGAATTTTTAATTAGATATTTCAATTAAATTAAATAGAATTATTTAGATGGATTATCCGATCAATCATATTTTCAAAATCCAGAAGTTACATAGTTTAATTTTGGGTAAAAAAAAACTCTTTGTTTTTTCCTCTATTGGACAATTTTAAGTATGAGCTTTTTTTAAAGCAAAAAAAAGTCATATGGTTCCCGCTTGCTAATAAATTTAAGCTTTTATCGGAACAACATTAAAAAAAACTAAAATGACATGCCAGAATTCATCTCAATAATCAAAATCATCTTCAAAATTAGACATAACTACCAAAATCATTTCCAAAATTGAATGACTAGCATTCCATGGAGAGGCCTAACGGACCGACGAGAGCAAATGGGAGGTTGAATGGCTCGGAAATGGCGCGATTGTCGGTATAGTCTACAATTTAGAATATGAAAAAGGAAAATTACAAAAAAAAAATTTCAGAAATACATAAGATATCCCAATTATATATAATTATAAAAAAATTCTATTTAAATTATATCAATTTTTATTTTTGAAACAAATATAGTTTTAGTAATATGAAATCAATCTCAAAACCTAGTAGATATTAACGTGGATTTACCGAATGAAGTAGCTGGTAACATGTGTGGATTAAATATGCTAACTAGATTAAATACATTCAATTATAATTTGATAACTGGACTAGAGCGCTTACTATTTAATCCAAATCCAATAAGTAATTTGATTCAAATTAGTACCAACTATTCGATTCGGATCAATCCACACAAGTGCTAGTTAGATTCAAAGATTAGTTTCATGCTACCAAAACTACATTTGTTTCAAAAATAAAAGTTAATATAATTTAAATAGATTTTTTTTAAACTAGATATAATTGTGAAATTCAACAAAATTCAGAATATTTTTAAATTTTTCCTATAAAACAATATGAAAATAAATCATGGCAAGTTTTAAAAATTTGTCAAAAAATTCATTTCTTATGTCACCTCAATTTGTTTTAACATCATAACTAGTAAAAGGTTAAATTTACTAGCAGCAAAAACTGTGAGAATCTTTTTGGAAAAAAAAAAATTCATACTTAAAATTACTAAACGGTGAAAGCACATAAATTTTTTTTATACTTTTCCCTTTTTAAGATGACATAATGTCGTTTTATTTATAATAAAAATATTCGGAAAAAAAATCAATGATACTAATTTGATATTTTGTTATAAACCAAAATACAATTGTGAGAAGTTAATGTTTTTGAAAATGAGACGTTTCAAATCTTTTTTTTTTTTCAATAAAAAGAAGAAGTTTAAAATTACTAATATTAATATTTAAAAGGGGATTTTACAGAAATGATAAACAACGGATACCTATTTATATTTTTACCGACGCTCAAAGTTTTTTTCAATTTTATCGAAAACAATATTTTAAAATTACAACAATATTGAAATTTCAAAATCACCCCAAAATATACCTAGACAGTATATTTTCGGCATACCTTTATTCAATTTTCACTAATAATAAAAAAAATAGAACAAGAAGAAGAAGAAGAATAAAATTCAATCAAAATTTAAAATATCACAAATTCTCAAACAAAACAGATTAGCATAAATTTTGGTATACCTTAGAGGTACCTTGAGTATATATTTGGAAATTTCATGAAAATATCTTAGGTATACATTGATTCAATCACACATAAAATCTAAATGATTCAAAACATCACAAATTTTCAAACAAAACAGTTTGATATACATTGAGTGTATCTTAAGAATACTTTGGATATACCTTTAGAAATTCTATGGGAATATCTTGGAAGTACCTTAGATATATTTTAGGGATTCTCAAAGATTTCCCTAAGAAGAATTTTCTATGTATATCTTGGGGATACCTTGAGTATACATTTGGGAATTCCATGATAATACATATGATATACTTTGAGAATTCTTAAGGAATTCTTTGTGAGGAATTTACAGGATATACCTTGGGGTTACCTTAAAGATACCTTCAGTATATCTTTGGAAATTCCACGAGAATATCTCTAGTATACTTTGGAGATATTTTAGTTATTTTTTTTTAAAAAATAAAGAATAAAAAAAATCAACAATATAGACAAATCCTAATTAAAAAACAATTAGTTAATTAAACGAATCAAATTAAAATTGCTTGAACATTGTTAAGAAAAATGCAGTGATTGATAAAAAGAGAAGGAAACAAAATTGGATCACAGTCAATTAAAATCAAATATACAAATAAATCGTTGTTGTCGAACACCGATATCATTATCATCAAACATCATCTCAACAGTTTGATATCGTTTTGTTACAATTGCAACAGCTTCTTCTACCTACAAACACCATTAATATTATGATGTTTTAGGTAGAGTAAAAGGTTGAAAGAGAAAGAGAAAGATGAGCGAACTAAATATATAAAAAAAATTGACACAAAAGAAATTGATATTGGTAAAAAAAAAAAACCATGGTAATTTTAAAAAGATAAATTAAAAATGGGTAATGGACAAATATTCTTCTATTTAAAATTCAAAACATTCCAATTGAGAAATTCGATGCTGGGAGCCACGTGGCAGGCTTTTAAAATATGTGCTCTTTCTTTTTCATTTTTTTAAAAGGCAACACGCAACAGTAAACACCTCGTCCAAAAAAAAAGGCAACAGTAAACAAACAGTACTTACTTTCTTTTCTTGTTGTCAAAACGGAAGATCAGCCAATTAAATTTACTTATTTCTTTAAAGAAAAAAATTATGATTTCTGTAATTGTAAATACACCAAACCCAGATGGGCATTTATAATCTGACCCAAAACCTTTGGGAAACCTCATCCTTCGCGCACAATATCATGGGACCCACTCTTTGTCTGCTGTATTGCTGTTTAGAGAAATTAGAGGATCTTTAAGACTTTAACCGTACTCTTTTAAAATAGAATAAAAAATATTTTTAAATATAAAAAATAATTTTTTAAATAAATTTAATAGATTTTTTATATTTTATTTTATTCTATACAAATTAATATTTATTAAAAAATAAATAATTTTTTACATAATATTAAAAAATATATATAAAAAGTTGAATTATATTTATTACAATTAAATTAGATAGTAAGTTTGACTCTCATTTTTTTTCTAAATTTTAAAAATAAAAAGCCAATTGGAGACCCTTTTTATAAAATAAAGCGGATAATCCAAATAAATAGTCTATTGATATTTTCTATTTTCTAACAATATCCAATATTTATTTCCTAATTAGTTGTTTGATATTGAGAAATTTTTAAAAACAATTTTTTTTTCTTATTCTAGCTTCTCGCTAATCAATCAAAAGTGAATGTTGGAATGAAAGGTATTCTTAACATTTCTTATTGTTGTTATTTTTTTTATTAATTCAATTAAAATCTTAATATTTCAATATAAATTGAATAACATGAATCGATAGACTAATAAATTATAATTGCTTTTAATGTAAGTTAAATAATAAGTAGTACAAAAATGTATAGGACAAATAATTTTTTTTTTTTCGCAAGGAGATATAGCAGATTATGAAATACAATATAGGAATAGTAATTTTTTTTTTTCACTCATTGTTAAACTTTTAGTGGGGGATGACAAAGAAATTATTAAAATTTTTTTAATTTTTATAAATGATAATACTAGTCAAACTATCTTAATTGATATAATAATTTAATATTTTAAACACTACTTTGAAATGGAGATTATATTACTTATTTTTACTAATTAATTACTCTCATTTGGGATTTTTAATTTTTTTTAACTTTATAAAAATTTTGTTGCAGTCAAGTTTGTTGTGGTTGCAGATGAGCTATGAAAATGAGCGATCAAATATTATAATAATTGTGTAAAAATAATACTAAAAGAATATCTGAACTTGAAAGAAAGGAAGGTGGAGAGAATCGGAAGAGAAAAAGCAGAGAATAAAAAGAGACCGGATGTTGACAAATTTCATGTCACTGTTCTTTTAGAAGGTCGTTTGTTTGTGTAAAGATTTTCTTATCTGGGATCTCTCTCTTTCTTCCTTTCTCTCTCTACCAGTAATAAAAATTCTCTCTTTTGTTCTCTCAATTAAAAACCATTTTCTTCTTTTTTCCTAAAACCAAAAAAGAATTATATTTTTCTCTCTAAATTTTTCTCCTTTTTGTTGCTGTTGTTGTGTGTGAGAGAGAAGAGAGAAAGGAGAGTGGCCCAGCAGATCGAAATCTCCTTCTTTTGTTCAATTCTGGAGACGATCTAAGCTCCTTTAATGGAGTTGCAATAACTCCTACTTTTTTTGTTTGCTATTGTTATTTTTTTTCTGAGCTCTGTCTGTCTCTTTCTTTCCAATTCCGTATGTGTAAATTTTTTCTTTTTGATAGTGCCAGTGTTTACGGCTCTCTGAATTTTATTTATTTTTCAATTTTTTGGTCCGCTATGTGGAGGCTACTGTAGAATGATTGAATCCATTTTAGGGGATTCTTCAGGAGAAGAGATAAGAGGATGTGGGTCTAAGGTAATATATATTTATTTATTTATTTATTTTATTTACTCTGTGGGCAATTTGATTTTTTTTTTTTTTTAATGATTTGGTTAATTGGGTTTAACTTTATTGCTTGATTTAGTTAATACTTAAGTTCTGTTTTGAGTTCGCCGAATTGTATGGTTCATAGCTCATCTAGTTTTGTTAATACATTTTTCTTTTCTAATTCTTGCCTATATACTAGTTTACTAAAATATGTTGTTCTTTAATTTCTTCTCTTATTAATTTTTGTTTGAGGATTGATTTGATGGGTGATTTGAATTTATGGGGTGAGCTCAGAATTTGGATGGTAGGTTCTATTGCTTGTATTTGCTGATATGATAGTACAGATTGTAGTTGAAAGGGATCTGTTATGATAACCTTTTGGGGCTCATTTATTTATTTATTTATTTTTATTTTCTTGTTTATCCATTATAATAACTACAAGGGAACATACTTGAATTTTCATTATTGATCATACAATTATTATCTATAGGTGACACTGGCCTCTAAATGCAATCTTTATGCCTTCTCCTTGAAGTTCTATCTCTATTTCGGACTTATTTGGATATTTAAGAGTGTTGAAACAGTTTGATGATATCCTGATTATGTTTTGTTAGTATGTCCTAAGTCTTTAATTCTTAGTGAAGCACATTCTTACTCCAGAAAAAATAGCAGGAAAGTTTTTGTTTCTTTTCTAAACATGTTCAGGCTGGTTGAAGAGTTGACTATTTAGGAAATTTTATCAACATCTGTGGGTTGATAGGGTTCCTTCAGATAATGGTTTTCAATCCAGCTGCTTGTAACTTGTAAGCAGATGTGGTTTGATGTGGTCATTTATTACCAGCTGAAAATTGGTAAGGCAAGAAAAGGTGTTGGTACTTGATAGCTTGTGTTCTTCCCTAAAGGATGCTATTTGAATTACGGCTTGTCAGCAAGTTTTTGTTTATTTTCACAGCTGTTCTAGAATAGGAAACCTTTCTGGTTACACAGCATGCGTACTAATGCTATTTAATGGCTGTCTGAATGTTTAGCTTATATCATGAGTATAACTATTCTGAAATTCTTAAAAGAAAAAGACATAATGGATGGCAAATTAGATATAGAAAGAAGGATTGCTGATAAACAATTTTTAATGTGGTTCTTAAGTTTTGAACTTTGAAGTAGTGAAGAACTTATAGAGGTTGTAAAGTTCATGTTTCTATAATTATGATGATGTGAGTGTGGCACGCGAATAAAACACATCTAGATTATATCTTTGTTTCACATTCAGTTCCGCGATTTGCATTTGTCACTTATGGCGCCCAAAGAAATAGTAAAATTGCTGATAAATTTTGTACTTTCTTTTCAATTTTTCTGCACGCAGGTAAATTAAACAGTAATGGGCAATATTTCGTAGTCTGCTAAATTAAACGACATACTCCTTGGAATCCTTTTTCACTTTCCAATTCCATATCTATCTACTTTAAACTTCAATTTCTTTTGTATATACAGAGAGGGTGGGGGCTTAGGATATTTTATATATTCTTTTTGGAGTCTTTCCTTGATTGGAAGTGCTAAATTATAAAGTTGATGTCCAACCCTCTTGGAAATTTTACGTTTAGACTCTACTGGACCTTTAATGAATGTTTTTGTGCAGAATCTACAAATTTCAGTGTCATGTTTCTAATATAGTAGCTTTGGAATCATAGGCGATTTAAGTATCAAATCAAGTAGTTTTTTGTAGATTGATGGCCCTTTATTTCACAAAATCAACATTTTTCAACCCTGGTCAGCTGGCCGGTCCTGCTTTTATTCTTACAGTTATCATAAGGTATTTATTATCCAGTATTAGGCAGATAATCTTTTGAGACTAAGCAATACATGATTAGAAATGGATTGTGATTTTTGGATTTATAAATAGTTTTGTGGTGCATTCTTTCACGATATTGACAATTTGTCATTGATTTTATCTCAAGTTCGTATGGTCAGGGATATATAGGCATTCACTATGGAGTATTGTCTGTGCCTGGAATATTAGGGCAGCAATATTGGTCATATATGAAAAATATGATCCATAACTGATATAAACTTGAGCTGGCACATTGCCTCTAGCTCGATCATTTGATTAATGGTGCCATATCCTATAGTAGCTTTTGCAGCTAGATTAAAGGTGGATATTCATAATTTTCTTTCCCCTACACATTTAACGCTGTAAGCAAGATTATGTGCTCAAGTGCCTTCTAGATGCAACCATTATTTTTCCAAGTAATCTTGTGCTTTGAAGTAGGAGAGATAATAATCGTAGAGGGAAACATATAATGAAATATTTAAATTGTTCTATACTGTAAATGAGGCTTATTTTCATGTTTTCATTTCCTTGCATGCTCACATGTCCTCAAATATTGTGCTTATGAAAATAAATTCCTTTTGACTTGCCTAGTGAAAAAGAACAATGATACGAGAAAAGGCTGCTATGGGAGAGCTCATGATACAAAAGTTGTACCATGAATATAAGTTGTGTTAGTATTTTGTTTGCCAATTGCTTTTGTTTACTTTCATGTTCATCATATATTTGTTGTGTTGATACCACTATATGTTTGTTTGAACATGGCACTGCCAGCTTTTTTTTTTTTTTTTTTTACTTTTCCAAATGTGGGATATATGAATGAGGTTCTGAGTCAAATACTTATCCTTTATTAAAACAAGGCCAAAAGAATAAAAACTGAACTTTTAGGTTTGTATAAAAATAACCTATACTTTCATTTTTTTTTTAAATTAAATGAATGAACTTTCAACATTTTATCAATTTAGACATTCTGGCCAATTTGGTAAAAAATAATTGTTAACATGTCTAAACTTTCCAGCGAGAAATCTGTGGTGGCTTTGGATTCTCCTGTTTTTTTGAAGATTGAGCTTGAATCTCAACAATATCAACTTCCTAAATGACTCATTGAAGGGATGAATCAAGCCTTTTGGGCATGGTTTGAAGGATTTAGCGACCAGTCATACCCAGAAAAAGAACCGGTCAGATGCGGCTGCGGATTTGTTCTACGATTCTTTACTGTGTTCTTTTAGTATAAAACTGATGACATTTTATTTTGCCTTTGAAGTATTAATGAGTTAGCTAATTAGTTAGCAAAGAAAATATGTTCATTGGAAAGTTCAGACATGTCAGAATTCTTTCTACATATTTTGCCGAAATGTGTAAATTGATAAAATGTTAGAACTTCGTTCATTTAATTGAAAATATTGAAAATACAAATTAGTTTTGATACAAACATGAAAGTTCAATTTTTTTTAAAAAACAATTTGGCCTAAAAATAATTAGGATTTTGGGGCTGTATCACGAACTCTTTTGAACTTCTGTATTCTTTTGTTAAAAAAAAAAAAAAAGGATCTCCACATTATGTTTAGTTGATAACTGGAATTGTTGCTGCTTTTAAGATGCCATCTAAGCTTTATTTTACTTGCTTATTGTTGATCATATAGATATTTAAATCGATTTAGTCAACATAGCTTTGAACTTTGCTTCTTTTATCCAGATATATGTTTTCTTATTGCATGTGTTACAAATCTGCTGTAATCATTAATAGTAATCTGGATAGAAGATGCTTGTATTCATGGATGAAGCAGCTTGTAACTGATGGTTTTTGTTTATGCCTCTCTGAGATTATGAGGGGACTAAGATCTATGATTTTTCTAGTGCATTAGTAATACTGTCTCATAATTCATATACAATGATTGTCAAAGGTATCACTTGGTCAAGAGAACCATATAATCTTATTTGTTTATTGTGATAAGTTTGCAGAAAACTTGTTTCTAAGCAAATTTCTTTTCAGGCTGCTTAACAATTATTGTATTTGATAGTTTTTCAGTTGTATTTCATGTTTTCCATGTTTTTTATGGATACCAGGAATGGGAACAAAAGTACAGTTTGAAAGCTGCTTCCCAGGATATTTCTCAATGAGGGATCTTAATGAGGATTCTAACAGTTGTAGCTGGCCTCTGTACTATGGAGATAGAACTTTCACAAACAGGCAGTGCTACAATGGATTTTTGCCAAGGACCATTGCAGATGTTTACTCAGGTTATGACAAGGATGCAGTAAAGCAGACAATGCTGGAACATGAGGCCATATTTAAGGACCAGGTATTTTTGGTACAAGTTTTCCCCCCACCCCCAATATGCGGAATGTGATATACTGTTCCTTTGAGATGCTTTTTGTGCAATCTGAATTCAGAGGTTTTCATCTCATATGGACCAATAAAAATCAAATTAAGCTAATGTCTGTGCTGTTCTATTTGTTTGCTAGACAACTGAATATTGTTTTTCTCTTGTTCTTTTCAAATCTAGCTATGTCAACTTCACCGCCTGTACAGAATACAAAGAGATCTAATGGATGAAGCTAAAAGGAAAGAATTATATAAAAATCGGATACCTGTGGAGACATCATTGTCTTCGAGCCCCTTAGCATCTCAAATTACATTTGAAGATGCTTGGAAATGGCACATGCCGGGCTTCCCTTTGGGAAACTCTGTTTGTGCTGGTCCATCTACTTCAGGCATTGAAGACATGCATTCTCCGCTAAGTTCTATGAAAGGAAGCAGTGTACAAGCTAGTCCATTATTGTCCCAAAATGGAGGTACTTCGAAAGATGTGGAGATATTTGGTTCCAGACCCACAAAAGTGAGGAGAAAGATGTTTGATCTTCAACTTCCTGCAGATCAGTACATAGATACTGAAGTTGGAGAACAACTAAGGGATGAAAATGCATGTGCTATTTCTAGTTATATGCCGAACAGAAATCATAAAATTGCACATGAGAATGAAATAAATCTACCTATTCACAATGGTGTGCAGAATAATTGCCAAGGAGATGCATTGCAATCTGATGCATGTTTAAAAAGCAAAAATAATTTGGCTGACTTGAATGAGCCTCTTGAGGTTGAAGATACAGATACATCTGCAAATGGTCTTCTAGGTTGTACCACCTCCCATTGTGAGATTCAAAAGCATGCAGCAGTTGCTAAAACTAAGTCACAGTTTCTTGATTTCCCCAAAGAAATTTCACTGAACTCTCACAAAGCGAGCAATAACCCTGTCAATGATATGCATTTGCAGAGTAATGCTAATGGTAAATCATGGTTTCCCCATATGCTGGACTCAGGTATGATTTCTTCATGAAATTGTCATTTTTTATTTCTTTGTTTAATTTAAACTATTCATTATCCTATGTTCATGTAGTTAAGTCAGCAAATCTCTTTAACAGATATTTTCTTGAGGAAAAGTTAATAGTTTCTTCTTGCTATATGAATTGTGTTGAGTAGGACTATAAATAAACCATTCCAAGTTGAGCTAGACTTTGGCTAATTCAGGTTTGGCTTGTTTAATAAATTATTAGAGTCGAGCCAGACACCCCTATGTTCATGTGTAGCTCACAAGTCTAAATTGTTCCATAAATTTGGATTCTAAGTAAGTCACAGATTTATGTAAAAGTACATAATTTTTCTGATATAAAACATCAAACTATTTCTATAAGTTTTTACGATATTAATGTTGATTAAGAAGGATTTGTAAGAAATAAGCATTTTCAAATAATTATTATTTTTAAAAAAAATATAATGTTCAATGCATAAAATTATGATTGTTAATAACAGAGTTTAGATGAGTTGAACTGACCTTACTCAAATGCTTGTTTATAAAACAAGACACAATACTAGGTTTGAGAAAAAACGCTTGTTTACATACTCAAATGAGCTTGAATGAGCCCTTTATCAAGTCAAGTCATTAGCTGTTCATGAGCAGCTTGATTCATTTAAGCCTGGAAAGAGAATAAAACTAAGATTTCAGCTTTTGGAAACAAAGAGAAACAGCATTCTAATATTTTACGAAAACAGTCATGGATGGCTTTGCTTTGCTATTCTCTAGATAATCATTATTCTTATCTCATTGACCATCCTAACATTTGATATTTATAACTCAATTTGAAAAACTGTCATTCACTGCATGTTTAATACTTCAAAAATCAAATATTTTGATAATGCCCTTTAAGAACGTTCCATTTGGTTATGATGTTCTCAAATGTTTCTCTTCCTCTTGCTGCAGGGCATAGTAAAAACAGCCTGAAGTCTGTCTCTCAAGGTTATCAGCCAGAAAAGTTGCCTTCTTCTTCTCAGCCAATACAGGTTCTGTTGAACAAAAGTAATGAATCTGCAACTCATTTTCTCACTAATGAAGGCAAGGTAGAGCAGTTAAGAGAAAGAATGGTTCATGGTTCAGAATTTTCTGAAAGAAAAAAGGAGAGTTCCAATAATAACCATCCTGTATTACTTGTTGCTTCCAATATTCCAAGTCAGTATGGAATTGATCCTTCTTCTGATTTGAGGAAGTCCTGGTCACACTCTGTTTCATCTTGGGAAAAGCTTAACGGTAGCTTAAATCATAAGTCGATGTCAGCTCAAATGCACTCCTATTTGAACTCATCTGTAACCTTGAGTAGGAGTTCTCAGTCGACTCAGAGTCATGGTGTTTTTGGAGATAGGTGGAATTATTTTACTAGTTCTGCATCTAACCTGAGAACTGAGAGTGACATGCCTGACCAAAATGGATTTTACTATGGATCCTCATCAAGGTCCAAGGAACTACTGATCCGGTTCCCTTCAGGCAATTGTGATTATTTCAACTGCAGTAGTGTGTGTAATGCAGCCCCTGATGCTTTCATCAACCACAATTCAGCAAAGCTCTACAAGAGTTCAAATTGCGTGCATTTGAAGTCTGAAAAAGAGGTGAATGTAGTTTTCTCAAACAGTTCTTCAACCAAGATGGCTTCCCAACAAAGCCCGGAGGTCATTGATTTAGAAAGAAATCATGATGACAGTGCTATTGCTTTGCCTTTGCTACAAACGATGCCTAATTGTAAAAATGAGTCTACTTATTCAGGAGTGGATTTGAATACTGGGGGGTTCAGTGACTTGCAGTCCTCCCTGAATCTGTTGTCTGATGAAAGTGAAGCTGGGAAGGTTCCTAAGCAACTTGGTCTTCAGAGTATAAAATTAGCTTCTTGTTCCATTGGTGCTAGGCCTAGTAGGATTGAGACAAGTGATTCATCAAGTTGCAGGAAAATTCTTGGCTTTCCCATTTTTGAAAAGCCACACATTTCAAAGATAGAATCTTCTTCTCTTACCTCCCCTTTTATGTCACTTCCTCAACATTTGGAAGTAGTAGAAAATAACAGGAAAAATAGGGTACTTGACATTAACTTACCTTGTGATCAGGCAGTTCCTGACTGTGGAGTTGAGACTGTATCAGAGGTGGTTATTGAACAGGAAACAGACGTACGAGTTGCCAATGTCAGACATCAGATTGATTTGAACTCTTGTGTAACTGAGGATGAAGCGTGTTTGATCCCTTCAGTTACAGGCTCTAATGTGAAGATTATTTCAGGAATAGATTTGGAAGCCCCTGCAGTTCCTGAGGATGAAGAGGATATCATTCAAGGAGAAGAATATCTGGAAAAGGCTTATGTGGCAACTTCAAAATCACCGCAGCATAAAGCTGACAGTGCACCAGATGAATATACGAGAGCAGCAGCAGAGGCAATAGTTGCCATCTCTTCAAGTGGTCACCAGAATCATCAAGATAGTGCCACTTGCTGTCCATCAGAAGATTCTATGATAGACCCGCTTCATTGGTTTGTGGAGGTTGTCTCCTCTTTTGGAGAGGATCTAGAGGACAAATATGCTACTTTGGGAGCAGAGGATTGTCAAAATGATGGTGGGTCTTCCTCAGAAGATTACTTCGAGGCTATGACCTTGAGATTGACAGAAACCAAGAAAGAAGATTACATGCCCAAGCCTTTGGTTCCAGAAAACTTGATACTGGAAGTAGGTACAACTTTATTTCCATCTAGATCCCAAAAAGGCCATGCAAGAAGAGGAAGGCAACGGAGGGACTTCCAAAGGGACATTCTTCCAGGTCTTGCTTCTCTTTCAAGGCATGAGGTGACAGAAGATCTTCAGACATTTGGAAGTTTGATGAGAGCAACAGGCCACTTTTGGCATTCGGGATTAACAAGAAGAACCTCTACCAGAAATGGGTGTGGGAGAGGGAGGAGGCGCTCGTTGATTAGCACCTCTCCTGCAGCAGTAGCAAGCCCACCTCCTCTAATTCAGCAACTTAATGTTAAAGTGGTACTAGAGGATAGAAGTCTAACAGGGTGGGGTAAGACAACTAGACGTCCCCGCCGGCAAAGGTGCCCTCCAGGTAATCCTACTGCTCTACCATTAACATAATTTTAAGGAAGAGGCTTTGGTTTATCGATTGAGAATGATGGAAGCGGACAGATTCATTTCTACGGCTAAGAGAACTGAGGTTGTTGTGAGCAATTGGGGAATCTTTGTACATTTCTTGGCCCATAATCGGGTCCCCTTGATTACTGTGTTTGGGGTGGTTACCGACTTTGTATTATTCATGAATAATAATGTTGCATGGTTTCATCTTAGATATATAATAGCATTACTTCGATTGTGTATCGACATCGAGGTATGGTACTATCCATCTGTTATAGGGGTTGATTTCCATAATCTTGATAGTGATACTGGTGTCTTACCTTATTCCGATAGGGCTTCTCAGTTCGCGCAGAAAGAACATTGTCGAATGCTAACATTTTGCGATAATAGTAGATGTTAATAGTGCTGGTTTTATATCCCAAAATCTACTAGTGAAGAGTGAATGGATATGGTTCTTCACTGCATGCAGCAGATTAACCTAGCATGTTATCAGAAAAGGTTATGGGAAAAGGTGCATAACATATGAGTTTTAGAGAGTGCAGAATTGAAGTTAGGAGATATTTATCAATACAAAATCCTTCAAGAGCCAGTGCATAAACCCATTTCAAGAAATTAAACCATCATCAGAACCTATTATATGACATCTCTAAACACCTATAATTATGGCACCCATGTATGAAAAAATATACCCAAGAAAGGAACTTGAGCCTCAGAACACGGCTAAATTCATCATAAAAATTGTAGTTGTCTTGTCTTCTATATAAATTGAAGTTGGTTATCTTCCATATAAGTCAAACTAGCAGTATGGGGCTATTGAAGGAACTTGATGACTACAAAGAAGAAATGACTTGTCAAATTTGAGGCCAAAGACAAAGAAGTATTGCTGCTGCAAAAATGAAAATGGGTGCGAACGTGCCAGAAAAATTAAAGTATTTTCCAAAATAAAATGAATTTTGCATCTAATGACTTCTTAATCAGTGAGTGATTATGAATTCCTAAGTATACTTTAATCTAGTTGCTGATGAAATTGACAGTAAGTGAAAATAAATGACAGTGATAGAAATTAAGCTAATGAGCATATGAGATTTAAATAATAAATATTGAGTAGAAACAAATGTTAAATAAAGTAATTTCACTAATGAAACTAAAATTGATGAACTACAATTAAATTGAAAGAATTGAAATGAGTAAAGCTATAAAAAGAATGATGTTAGATGCTATCTACTTGAAATTTGCTGAATTGACTGCGTGTTTGCTGATTTGTTGATTGATTATTAGTTGATGATGAATGTGTTGATTGATTGTCCCTTTCTCTTGAATACTTTTTCCTTTCATGGCAGAGCCAAAAATAATTGTTGCTGTTATCTTCACTATCTGCACTTTATCTCTAACCGCTCCACCTTTTCTAACTGTCAAATGGTGTTAGGATATTATAACCGTTATATCAATGTTTTTCTCCTTAGTTTGTCACTTCTCGCCAATTGTATCTCTAATGTTCCTATTCTCTAGAGATTTTATTTTAACTGCTTTTTGCCCAAATATCTGACTCTTCATGAACATAAATTCTAGACTTTCATGGACTTTGGACTTCAAATTTTATAATGAGATTAGGCTTCAACCCAATATATCTGCAAAAGATCTTGTGTAAACAAGTACTAATATATATATGGGTGATATGGTCCATGTGAATGTACCAAGTATGGGTAACAAATTAATTAAGAGTTTTTTATCCAACCCCCATATTATTATGTATAATTACCATTATAAGTACAACATAAATTGAATTCCATTTTTCCTATTTCAAAGTTTTTGTTTTTTCATAATACTTATTTGCACTTTTTGAATATAATTAATAGTTCCCAAATTTAATATATTGATTAATTTAAATTTCTAAAATCAAAGAATCATTAATTATTTGAATTTATTTAAAATAATTTAGAATAATTACCATATAAACTTATATATGCAGATTATATATGAACAAAAATTATTTATAATTAATGTTAATAATGAATAATTTATGTTCACACAGACCAAATTATATGTTTGTTATATATAAGTTATATTGATATTATATAATACGAAATTCTGCACAAATTTATTTTATTTTTAATAATGAAACTAAATATTGTAATATCAAATGAACATAAAAATGTGTTTTAATAATTTATTGATTCAATGTTGAGAAAATATAATATTTTTTTACATATAATATTATAATATTTGTAGAATGAGTCTAAAAAAATAAAGAAGTGTATTGTTCTTATATTGCATATTTTAATTGCCAAATATTGAGTACAATGTTTGTATGTTATCTGAAGGTTATATTTTGTTATATTTATGTTATATGATACTAAATCTTGCACATCTTATACTTTAATTTGATTCTGCCACACCAAGTACATTATATGCAGGTTATATAAAAATTATATAAATATCATTCCACTTGCCAAAACTCCATCCAAAATTATGAAATCTAATATGACTAAGTATAAAGCAAAGGCATCATAATTAATCCATATGAATCCAACATGCAGCACTGATGCATAGATAAATAACAACAAGAAACTCATTTGAAAGATTACAGAACAAATGTTGGAAACTTTATTAACATATAAAAATTTGAATTTTTCACTTTTGACAAAGTGGAAAAAAAGTAGGCAAAACAGTTTCAGTATTCAATTTTACAATTTGAAAATTATAAAAATTAAGCCAAAAAATCAACATGCATGTCCCAAATGCAAAAGGCAAACACATGACCATTAAAGATTAAAGATTAAAAAAAAAAGAAATTATAAATAAAATAATGTATTTGCACTTACCTGAAAATGCAAAACAACCAGGAACAATGTATTTTGAGGGGAAATAAGTAAAATCAACTGAAGAAAATAATCCGAAGGCAGAGGAATGATTGGCGCAAGAAGAAGCAATCCCTTGAGAAAATGCAAATTCCAATGAAGCAACACAAAAAACCATAGCCGGCCGAAGCAGTTTAAAAAAAACGTGATTTTTTCTTAGAATAAACTAAAAAAGAAGAGGAATTTTTAGACGAAGAAGATATTGATAGCGGAAGCAATACCAACACTCTTAGAAAAGAGAAATAAAGACCTTTCAAGAGAGTGTGATTTGAGCTTATTTTTCGGAATAGTGATTTATTTGTTAAATTTAATATTAATGGTATAATGAAAATTTTGAAACCGTCATTTAGTTAATGAAATATATTGGATATATAATGGTAAATAGTTTTAAAAAAGTGTCACTATGTGTATTTTTTTCATTAATTAATTTATGGATTGTTGGCTTGTTTGTATGGTGTTTGATATTGATAAAAAGGTTCTCTTGGATATATTCACATGCATAAACGGTAAGTTTATAGTTTGAGATTGGGCAAATTACATAAAAATTCCTAAATTTTTACTTTTATATCAAAATAATCATATTCTTTATTTTCTAACATTTAGATATACATAATTTCAATTTTATATTAAATATAACTTCGGGAAGTATCTAATTTGATTTGATAGTAACAAGATACTTTAAAACTATTTTTTTTAATTTGGCAATACTGACGTGTATTAATGTATATGTGGCATTTATTTTTTTAAAATAATATGATATTTAATTTTTTTTATTAAAAAAAATCTAAATCTGTACAGAATTAAATATTATAGAGCTTTAGATTTGTATAGATATAAATATATATGCTCAAAACTAATCATATATATGTTAGGTCTACATAGATATAACAATATCAACGCATACATACTTCTAATATGAGAGTCGTTTATATAACTATAATAATTTAGCCTTATTTAAAAAAAAACTAAAATGTCATTATATATGTGTGTGTTAGCAGTATTAAATTAAAAAAAAAATAAAGATTTGGAGTGTCACATTACAGTCAAATCAAATTATAATTTTCTGATACTATATTTGATATAAAATTGAAAGTATATATATTTAAAAATTAAAAAATAAAGAATATAATTATTTTGATATAAAAATGAAAGTTGAGAATTTTTTGTTTATGCAAATTGGCCTATTCTGACCCAATTAATCAATAACAATAATGGTATTGTCCTAATTAAATCAACTGGTAATTTGTAATTAAAAAATATTTAATTTTAGCCATTTTCTCCTTGTTCTAAACAGATGTTTAAAATTTTTGTCTTCTTAAAAACATTTGACATTTTACAGTTATTTATAAGCATTAATTGTTTTTCTAACCTATTCTACCCTCATTTAATAATTGAAAAAATTATTATTTTTCTGAAATATACAATAATAATAATAATTGATATAAATCAAAGAATAATATAGTATTATTTTATTTATATTTTAAACATATATTTCTTTTAATTTTTATACAATTAACTTTGAAGAACATTTTATGGTGAGAAAGGAGGAGAAGGACGCGTGGGGCGAGTAGGGGGAGGAGAAAATCTAAGTTTTGTAAGGACTAAGGAAAGAAGATAGTCAATGTCGGTGTGAGAGTGGTCATAGTCAAAATAATTACTTTACATACTCTTTTAACCAATCAAAATATTTCCTTCGCTTCTAAACCTTTTTTTTATTATTATTACTTTATTCCGTACATTATTTTTTTTTTTCTTAAAAATAAAAAGAACAGACAAAAGCCGACATCGTCGTCATGCAAAAAGGCGTTTGAGTGCCCCTCCTACCTACTTTTCTTTTGCCCGTCTGTCCTTTTCTTTCCGTTTGTTATCTCATTTGATTGATTGTATTACCCTCTTCCTATCTTTTGCCTTTTCTTTTCTTTTATAACTTTTTCTAACTATAACTAATATTTCTAATATTGCTTTTTATTTTAAAAAATATTTTTAATATAATAATAAGTATATCTTAAAAAATATCTTTAATATAATAAAAAGTATTTTTAAATATAAAATAAAATTTGTTTAACAAATTTAATAGATTCTTTGTATTTTTACTTAATATTTTATTTTATTATATACAAGTTAATATTTATTATAAGAAAAAAGTAAATAACTTTTATCTTAAGGAAAAAATATTTATAGAGGAATATACCAGTAAAAAAATAGAATATATAGAAAGTAAAAATGTATTAGTTATAATTAAAATAAATAGTTAAGTTTGACTTTCTAAATATAGAAAGTCGAACCATATTCTAGTCTAAATTTCAAAAATATAGAGTATGGAGATCATTTTGTAAAACAACTATTTAAAATAAACATTATAAGTAAAAAACTAAATGTGCAAATCAGTTTCTCAACTATACCTTATAGCACGAGTCATACCTACAACCTTGACCAAATGCAATTAAGCCCTTTAAAATTTGAATTGATACAATTAAGCCTTTAAAATATAGCTTTATTAACACCATTAACTTAACTATGTTGAGTCAATTCAATTCTTTTTTTAATCAATTAAAAATTGTTACATGTCATGCTTAAAACAGTATCATTCAACCAATTAGAAAAGCAAAAGAGTCAAATTAATACTTGAACTATATCTAAAAGTGTAAATCAAACATGTAACTATGGATTCAGTACAATTAAATCTTTTATATTTTAATTTGATACAAATAAATTCATGAACTATCTTGATTTATGTCACATAGCGGCACATAGCTTTTTTTTTTAGCTTAACTTCAAATTTGTTTTTCTTTTTATTTTTGTAAGAAAAATAAATTATATTTAAAATGTTTTTTATAATAAAAAATAAATTTATTTATTCATAATAATAAAGTTAATTTTTTTCATAATAAATAAATAAATAAATTTTTAATGTAATTATTTAAAAAATTATACTAACTAAATTATTATGAAAATAAATAAATTAATAAATTATACGATGACATGTCATATTTTTTTGATAAAAATAATTAATAATTATGTTTAGGTTGCTTAAAACATTAAATCTGAGTTCTTAACATTGATAGATAATAATATAGTATGATTTTAATTTTTTGTGAATGTGCCACTAACATAAAAGGAATGTATAGTCTCTTTTAGAATAACTATTTTTCGGTATAATATAGAGATATGAAACAAAGCACTTAGACAAAATCTATTCGTGCTTTGACTAATTGTAATATAATATAATGTGACTGTAATTTTTTTACAATTTTGTAATTCTTACATAAATTTCAAATTAGAAATTCGAAAAAATAATCACCCTAAGGTCAACAAATAATAACATTTATCATCATATAATTTTTTTTAATTAATTTATATTTCATAATAATTTAGTTGTATAATTAATTTATTTATTTATTTATTACAAAAAAATAATTTGATTGTTATGAAAATTTAATTAATTTTTTATTATAAAAAACAATATCTTGATATAAATTTTTTGAACATATTTTTTAATATAATTTGTTCTTTAACAAAAATGAAAAGAAAAATAAATTTAAGTCGAGCTAAAAAATGCTATGTGTTAGTTTGTAATTGGTAACTAAGTTAACTCAAAGAGTTTATCAAATTTGATAGAAATAAGGATAGTTAAGGAGCAAAGGGTTTAATAGTACATAATCATTAAATTAGGATCCAATTTGCACTTTTAGTATACTTCACATGCTACTTTGACCCTTTTGCTTTTTTAATTGATCAAACCATACCATTTTAAGCATAACACGTATCAACTTCTAATTAGTTAAAAGCATAACTGAGTTTACTTAACAAAACAAGGTTAACGGTGCTTACATAGCTATACTTTAAAAATTTAATTGCACCAATTTAAAATTTGAAGAGGTTAATTACATAGAATCAAAATTGAGGGCCTATAAAGAGTTCATGGATTATACTCTCCCTTTTCATTCATGCCACTTTCATTCTTCCCATTTCCCTCATTTTCTATTGAAAAATGCTACCTATCATAAGTTCCAACTATTTTTATATTAACTCTTAGCCTAACATCCATTAAAATATTTATACTTTATCAATCCGCTTATTTGGATTACTTAATTTGTATTGAAATATAAGAATTTTAATGCAATGGAAACATGTTGGGAGTTTTCTGTATACAATTAAGGTCAATCCACTCAATCAAATATATATATCTTCGGAGATAAATTTGCAGATTAGAGTTTACATCACGCGAATTCAAATAGAATTTATGTCAGCCATACGAACCGTTTGAACCAAGTTAAAACGGTAAATAGTAGTAAAACAGTGTAATTTAGTATTTTATACTATACTTCACTGCAGATATACCGACCAGCTATAGAATATTAAATGCAATTGTAATGCAGTTTTATTTAAAGCTCTTCGGTTTTGATTCATAAACATTTCCACTCTCTGTTGATTGTGTATAATTTTCGAATTTACATCTTGAAAAAAAAAAACTTATTTAAATTTATGAGAAATTTCACTATAAAAGATCGAATACACAAATTTTTTCGTCTAATAACATGCAAGTGTCTGTGGCATATGGCAGAGAAGGTTATTTAGTATCCTATGTAAATAATTCAGTATCTGTAACATTATTAACTGAATTATATATGGTCTGTAATATACTTTCTATTTGGCTAGTAACTTAGTCATTCATCGATTCTCAAGTACAAAAACAAGGAGGATGAAAGCAGGGAGAGAGAAGGAGCGACACCAAAACAAGCACAAGGGCTCAAGCTTTTCCCATTCAGGTAATATCTGTTATATTATTGAGAATCAGCACTGAACATTATTTCCAACTCGAAAATGAAATCACATAATATATATATATATATATAACTCAAAAAATGGTAAAAAAGAAACAAGGAGAAAAAATCAGACAATTTGTAAAAATTTGCAAAATGCAGACGAGAGCGAAAACTGGAAAACCTGTGAGCTTGCATATTATCATCCAGGTGGAACTTTATGTATGAATGCCTACGGTTGGTGATACACGTACTTCGTTCTGGGATCCACAATTAGACCCTTTCCTCCATTAACTTCTAAGTCATGCCTACATTAGTTAGCATCGGTCAAATATTAGAATCTTCTTATTTCCACTGCCATTGTCATTACTGGGGAATAAGAAGGGAGAATATGCGTCAAGGAGGCTAAGTAATGGCTTGAATTACCAACATCAACAACAACAACAACATTAATAACAAAGAAACCTATCATTGAGAGCTAAATAGCCAGATCAGCTCAATGTATACTATTATTAGTGCCTTCGTTAATAATGAAAAATGAATTATAACATAAACATATGGAGAGTGAACGACATAGAATACTTAACTGGAAAACAAAATCCGGGATGGTTAATTGCTTGCGAGGAACATGTCTGAACAACTGTAGAAGTCTATCAACATACACCACTTTCTTCCACGTCTAGGGATAAATTTCAAAACTATTAGTCATAGCAAAATAGTTCCAACTCTTATCAAATGGACAATAACAAATAAAGTCAGAATACCATATTATCAACAAATAATTGCAAAGCAAATATTGTAGCTTTCAGGTGGACAGTAGGATGAAGAACATATGTTGCCTGCAGAGAGCAGATGAAGATCTTAAAACTATGAACACAGACAAAAGATACCTAATTAGATAAAGTCAAATAAGTTTTGTAGCATACGTGCAGATTCCGGTGGTGTTTCCGACCAAGTATTTGTTGTAATCTTCTCATCCATCCCAAATCTGGTTGACTGTTTATAACAGGAACGGGTAGCATATAAAGTGAAAGCTGGTAGGTTTCAGAAAATGAAGTTCTCATATTAAAATAGTAAACCTCTCAAATACATGAGATAATCTATCTTTTCCAAGGACGGAGGGAGGGGGAAACAGAAAAGAACCCTTGGCTGCCTCTGCTGCAAGGGAAGCACCCAAGAACCAATCACTATCCTATTACCTGTATGGCAACACTACTTCCATGCACTTAAATTGGGTTGACATGTAAGATAACAAGTTCTAATCAGCCATTCAAATGTATGAAATATGCCTATGAAAAGTTTTATAATTAGAGGGAATGAAAATCTTGATTTTCCGGATAAACATTAACTTCCCAAACTACATAGACAAATAATTCCCCAACACATTGAAATGCTGTCAGAATTTGAAAAATCTTACCAAAATTTCCAAATTCCAGGTATTTCTATCCGGCCCAACCATTGACAAATCCCACCGCACAATTAAAGAAACTGAGGAAACTATGAAAAAAGGAGAATAATGTTTCAAAAATTTCAGCAGCATATTAAATTGCAGCCAGCTGAAAAAAACCTCAGCTCTACTCTTTTTTGCTTTTGAGCAGTAAATCTCTATACAATGAGCAAGAATTACTAGCAACATACAGGTTTGATTATACATAAATACAAAGAACAAAGTGCGCAGGATATCACCCATTGAAAAGAGAATATCAAGCAAATCTCACTTGTATTTTACCAAGTCAACCACACAGCAATACTTACACTGGTAAAGATGCTGCAGAATGGAAATATACAATAGTATAAGGCTTTTGTATCAAGGGCTCAAATTCCTGAAATATAGTAATCAAGACATAATTCAGCGACCAACAAAGTAATCATATTAGTAGCAAATAACCTGTGATTGATGTAACATACAGAAAAAAATTATCTATGCATAAAAAAAGCACGGAGATAGGACAACAGTGAGCATTTTCCTAAATAAGTGTCAAAGACTTTAACAAATGAATCCTACTTGCAATTGCATAACCAGATTATACCACACTCTAGTTTAAAAAGAATAGTGAAAAAAGAAATAAATAAATAAACAAAAGCAGGCAGTACCCTGATTACCTTCACCACATAATGCACAAAACGCTCCAACTCAAGACATCGGAGCAAAAAGTGTGCTCCCACAACTACCATTACAGGGCGGCCCTCACAGTCTACGCCACCACGGTAACTGTAATATAAAAAGAAGACCCAACAGAACTATATATAACACATGAGCAGCACATTAAAAAAAAAAAACTAAATTCATAAATTTTGTATTAAAAAAGGAAAAAATTCATAAAAGGGCTAATGATAAAAGAGTTCAGTATATTGCATGTTTTTTCAATTTTATTCTGTTCTTTTAGATTTTATCAATTTTAGCCCCATTTTGTAACATTTATAACTTTTAGACCATTTAGACAATAGCTAAAATATAAGCGCAATAGTTACAAAATTACATTAATAAGCAAAATAAGTAAGATTTTATTGAGTTCAGACACTAACAACAAACAATATTATCTTAAAAAAAATTTTCTAAATAAATTTATAATCTCAATTAATCAGTTAGAAAGTTAATATAGATATTTTTTCAAATAAAAAAAATCATTGAAAAATATTTTATGTTTATTAGCATTGCAAATAAGTAAAAAAATATACATATATTTTTTTTCCCCAATTGATGCAATTATATAGGGTTTATATATTTTCATATTAGTTTTCCCTTATTAGGTGGCTAAACTTTCCATTAAATGTTAAATTCACAAAATTAAAAGAACTGGATATAATTGAAAAGATGAGCAAAGTTTAGCTTTTTTGGGTCATTCAGGCTTTACAAAAGGATTTTAAGCCAACAAAAACACATGGTCAAAATCATACCAGACAGTTCAAAAATTGTAGGAAACAATACAAGCCACATGCTGATTAAGGTAAAGAAGTAGCCTTAGGAAAACTAAATTATGCATAAAAGGAGAATATTCAATTAGTTATATGCAAAAGAAAAAAAAATGTAAAAGAAATCCAAGACATGAAGCAAGCATATAAACAAGATGTGCTTACACAATTTTCATTTCTGCTATTTCAGAAAGATTAAGAGAATTTGCTTTAGTAAGGTATCTAGAGTGAAGAGAGTATTCTTCAGCAACAGACAGTGGTGGACCACCAAGATCACCAAAACCTAGCATTTTAGCACAATTCCATCCTCTCTGGGCTTGAGCAGTTTTTTCCCATTGATCCTCGCGCCTCTGATCTGGATCCTTAATTAAAGACATGAAAGTTGGATCCAAATATGAATCCAAGTATGACGAGTTTCTGCAAGGATAACACTACTTAGGTCATCAGATGAATTTATATCTAGGGCTAGTTAAACTTAATGCCAACCTGAAGACAAGTATATTGAATAAATGAGCAAAGCAAAATGGACAAATGATGAAAATTGACATCAAGAGTGACACAAACTGAACACAAGCACAAGCTGCAAAGTACAATTCTTTGACTTGACTTTATTACATCATACACAATTATAACAGAGGTACAGTTCAGTTAGCATTTTGAAACACCTCATGCTCATGAAACAAAATTGGCCCAGCTATCCAACTCTTTCTTAATAAGCTAAAAAAACACTTTCAAGGTATGAAAGAAGACCCAACCTTTATGCAAGGGAAAAGTCAGTTACACAACAAAATATCAAAGAATTCATGACATGTATATCCAGAAATTTCACTGACAAAAGCAAAAGTTAATCATATTTAGCCATCTAGCTTTTGAAGCAAAAAGATAACTCTCCTCACTCAAAGGTGCTTTTTTTAAAAAAAAAAATTTCCTACACTGAAACCAATAGATCAGAAGGACTAAGCCGCACACTTGTTTTATTCCACACAAGTACATCATATATATTTCAAACATGACTCGTTTTTGAAAACCCTACAGCTACCATGTTCTAGTCCAACAGTCAAAAGTAAACGTTGGGTGACTTTTGGCTTTAAAGTGTATTATTTCGAACATAATGCCTTCTAAGCACCTAATGAACAAATAAAAACACTTAAGAGTCATCAGTAAGACAAGGAACGGCAGCCTCTTGCAGTTGAAACCTATTTTTAGAAAGTTTTACATCAAATAGATTGTTTTTCTGGTAATCCATTTCTCAGAATACACTAAAACTACAATGTTGGATAAAAATAAATAGACACAAGAATAGAATGTAAATACTCATTCATTAAGAAAAAAATAAAATTGTGGTAATGGTGAATACGAATATTACAGCATATGCAAATTAAAGTGAGTACTTCATATTTTTAGAGATACGTAAAAAGACAAACATCATAATTGGTAAGGAGGAAGTGGAATGAAATTACACTAAGACTAAAAATACCAAGATATTCCGAAACACTGGCTTATTATCTTGTTCATATCCCATTTAACAACAATTATCCCAAATTTGGAAATAAACAAGAATTAAAAATGTATTAAACTAAATTGGAAATTGACCAATGTAATAAAAAAAAAAAATACTGAAAAGTTTAATTTTGTATTGCAGTAAAAATTTACCTGCGAACCAAGCCAACATCACTAATAGGAAGGTGAACTTCAGCTTGAGGAGGCTTTGTAACAGTTCTCTTGGGCAAAGGCTTTATTCTGATTTTATGTTCATCAATTACTGTCTCACCATTCTCATCCCCAACATCAACAGGAAGCTTTGAGATTGCCACTTCCTCTTCGTGTTTGTCTCGGGGAAAGTAAAGTGGTATCAGCCTACATTGTAGTAAAGTAACGGAAAAATGAAGAATTTCCATGATCCTAACAGAAGCATCACTATAATAATTTTGAAAAAAGTTCCACATGTCAACTTAAGTAATTGTACCATTTCATATGATAAGGAAATGGCACATTTTGCATCTCAAACGCAGCAAAAGAACAAATTTATAAGTTTACCTTTTATATATTTCTGTATCAGTTGATGTGGTGGTGCAAAAGACAACAGCTGCGATTTTATCATTCTGTTTCTCAAGAAAACGTCGAACAGTCCCTGAACAAAAGAAAATGAAGGATCAACCTAGCAGCAGAGACTGATGTAATAGCCTTAACACTGACATTCTGATTAATGCAAACACTTACATATCATATCATGCGAATAGAAGAAAAAATTAGTTCATTGTATGCACATGCCATGAACTAATTTCATCCACAAAATATTAACTTTTCCATCGTAACTTAAAAGGGATGGACAATTAGTTATCCCCAATAGATTCAAAAGGAGTGAGGAAGCACTCCCCTGGCATATCACAGTATAAAGACCATGTGTAAGAATTAAAGGAATAACTGTAACATGAGGGAAAAAAAAAATCTCACTTATAGCTACATGTGTAGCCGGTTCGCGTGGATAATTTTTAGCCTCTGTATATATACAACCCATAGCAATGCTGCAAGTTTTGGATGTCAAACAGAAATTAGCTCCATGTTCCACAAACATATAAGAGAACAAAAAAAAGTTGAAATAAATTATGTAATACTATTATCAAACAACCTCTGAAGCCCATTTTCAGTCAGAAGCTCAAGGCAAGACCGATAACAGTGAATCAAGGCATTCTCTGCAGCAGTATGATATTTAACTGCATATTTGGGACCAACAGTATGGATAACTCTCCTGCATAATATTGAGGGAAAAAGAATTAGCCGCTTTAAGAATGAAACAAAGCCTCATAATTTAACGAACGGGACACATTCAACGCCAAATAATGCAGGAACATGTAAGGAGGAAAAATATATATAACAAAATATAGGATGGAAGTGCAATGGATGCAATGCAAAGAACAACAAGCATGCAATGCTTAGGTCAAGACATCATATTCTCAAGCCAGAATCAATGTAACACATTTCGGATGCTTCAACAATCACAGTTTTCTAATCCAATGTAGTGTAGTTACCTCAATTGAAAGAATAAAAAAGAATGTCAATAAATGATGCAATTACCTGAATCTAGCTAAACTTAAGAAAACAATTTGAAAAAAAAATATCACAAAATGTTAAAACATTAGAAAAATATGTAATGTTTTAGCATATGAATAAAATGTGTGATGTCTACAGGATATAAGTTATCTGTGATACGATTAAATAATATATTAATGCTTTATTTGCAATAATGGAATGCATTGGTATACACACCTAGCAGGGAGATCAAATGCATTAGTAACTTTGGACATTCCTGTTCGACATCCACCCTGTTTAGAAAAAATTGCACATTAAATATGTTCCATTATTGTCTATGCATCTCTAAAACATGCTTAACAATTAAACAATCCTGCTTTACCAAATACAAGAGCTTTAAGCACATATGCTCGACCTCAAAACATGCATAACAAATTCATCTATTAAGCATATCCTTGCTAATCATCTCCAAATATACAGGAGTGAGCTACATTGGTAAGAAAAGGGGAAAAAAAAGTAGAAAGAAGTAACCCAACCCAAGATTAGGCCTTATCCGTATTTCTTATCAAAATAAAAATTCAAAAAATAGTCGACAAAGAACTGATGGCATACCAAAGTGGCGCATTCTTCCGCAAGACCAGGTCCAGCTGCTGCATGAAGACCAGGACTGCTGTGTGCTTCATCTAGGTTCTGAAAGCCATCAAATTCAAAGCATATATGAGAAATATAAATGTCATTCCCATTACTCTTTTTAGTATCATTTTTGGACTTAATTTCTATGGTAGATTTCTTGGTTGAAACTTGAAACAACTGTCAAATATTTGAAATTTTTTGTTTGGACAAAATGATTGAGTCTCACATGCTTTAAATTGAACATACTGGAAATAGACGAACCAAGACAATGAAAGGCAGTGGCAGAGCCACATTTACTTAAGGGAGGCTTTTTTAAAATGCATGTAATAACATGTAAATGTATATTATTTTTAATATTTGCTCCCCTAAAAAATAGATAGGAGGCAATTAAGTGACGATAAAAAATGGATATAGGTGAGTTATAATTAATTAATTGAAAAATATATATACTTAATAAATAAATAATTAAATATATATTTTAATTTACTAAAATTTCAATTTTTAATGACAAATATTTAATTAATGGAGATATAATCCCGTCACTGAAGCCCATTGTCTCTAGTTCTTGCCTACATAAACAGTCAAATTAAGTCAAAAAAATGTTGGTTGGTCTTTTCCACTATTAAATAATTTTTATTTTAATATATTATTTATTTATTATTTATTAGAACCAAAAGTCCAAAACCCTTATTTTACAATTACACCTACACACAATCCTCTGTATTTTGAAAATCTAAAATCTCTAAAATGGTTGCAAGCTGCCGTGATTGGTCATTTTTTCGGAATTTGCAAGCCATATTTTACAATTTCTGAAACTTAACTCCAATCCGACATCATTAACTCAAATCCCAAGTCTTAGGTGGTTTCCCTGTTGCCGAGGTATCATTATTTCCATTTTTCATTATTTGGGTTTTGTTTTACATTTATTCTACTTTTGATTTAATTATCTTATGTTTGTCTCATTATGTCTAAATCAATTGGTTGGCTTTGGCATTAATTGGTGATTCGCAACTATGAAGCACAAACACGGCAACATAGGGGAGAATTTGCGTGTCAAATAAACGGGTACGTAGACAAGCATTGGACACGCATCGGATACGTGTCAGACACACCACGTGGCATGTCATGTCATTGATCGGAAATAAGGTTAAAGCTTCGGACACAATTGGGACATGCGAGGGACACAGATTAGGACACGAACGATCATCCACAACTGGGAGGAGGATCATCCACAATCATCCATGGCTAGGAGGAGGATCATCCATAGTTGGAAGGAGGAACTGCCCTTATGAAATTTCTTGAGAAAATCAAGATGAGAATGGAAGTGGTTAGAGGAGAAGATAATTTGAAATGTGTGGAACAGAGACTTGATGATAGCAAGTGATGGAGAGCTCAATCCACAGAGAGGGAGGCGGCTCAAGTTAAACATGTAACCCTGGTAGCTTTTAGCTTTATATAGTTCAATCAATTTGATTGTGTGTTGACAGAAGTAGTGTATCTTCTTTTTCATCCTAATCTGCACTACTTGATTTGGTGGCATTTATCAATTGTTTTGTTTCATATTTTTTTTTCTTTTTGAAGGAAATTTCTTAAAAATCATTAATTAAGTAAAATTTTAAAAAAAATCTAAAAAAATATTTGTATTAGGTATTTTTAATTAATTATATACTTAACTTTTAAAATTTTTTAATTAACCTTCATCCATTTTTTCATCTAAAATTTAATGCGTAGTTATTAAAGGCACACTGAGGCATTAAGGGGTACTGAAGTCTAGACGCAAGGCACAGGCGCGCCTGAGTGACATGAGGTGCAAAAATAAAAAATAATTTAAAAAATTATAAATTTTATTATTAGACTACTAACAAGGTAATAATATTATAACTGTTAAAACTCAAACACATAAGTCATAACAACAAAATAAAAACACATACACAAAGGAAAAAAAACTTAATTAAGATTTGAAATCCTAAACACAAGGCTCCTAGGCTTACTAAAGACTTGGATCTTAAACACACAAGGATCCTAAGCTTACTAATATTGTATTTAACAAGTTCTAACACTTATCAATTATGAATTATCATAGCAAAACACAATTAGTCTTGCGCTTAAATTGTATTGTTCAAATCGAATTTGTGGAGGCTGAAATAAATATTTTCTTTGCCCTAATTTTTATTTTTTTCATTTTTATTGTTTGTTTTGGAAACAATTAGGTGTGGTAAAGTCTATTAAGAGTTTTTTTCAATTTATAATCAATGGTTCAGGTTTCTCCAAACTAAAAACAAGAAAAAAAATATAAATATTTTACTAATGTCACAAAGGTGCACCAAGGCACGTGCCTTTGTGACAAAGCCCACATGTGGGTTTCCAAGACACTAAGGCTGGCGCCTAGTAGCCTTGTGCCTGAGGCGTGCCTTTAATGACTATTATTTAATAGTTGCCAATTTAAAAATTTTCTGATGAATGTTTCACTAAGTTAATAAGAATTTAGTAATCAAAAAAATTAACATGCTTTATTCTCTAATACAAATTATTCAAGGTAAAAATTAAAGATAAAAATTATTGTTTTTTTAAATTACTACAATATTTATATTTATTTATTAGCAAATAATTAAATTTAAAAAAAAATAAATGTATGAATAATTAAATATAAGAGTTTTAATAATTTAAACAACTAATAAAATTTAGTAAATTTTTCTAATTTGAAAATCAATACCAATGAAAATACATATAAATGTTACAATAAGCAAATGACATGAATTTGAAGAGAAAAAGTTACTAAAATTCTTAATGTCAGATTTTATCAATAAAATCCCATCACAAAAAATTTTAAATTATTGAATACTTATTAGTTGTGACTTTTATATAAATTTTAAGCTTACAACATGTTTAAATTTTGAATTTTATTTTTTTAATTATTTTATTATGTTGTGTCTCTGCTGTGTCCGTGTTCTAGTTTTTTAGAATTTTCCATATCCCCATGTCTCACCATATCCGTGTCCGTACTTCTTAGGGTCACAACATGGAGAAATATAACTCATTGTTTTCAATTTTTCATTTAGGTCATGGAGAAATATTTTAAAAGAAAATCAATTGTAGCCGAAGAATTAGTAGTTCATCAAGAAAATAATCCTAGCGATTCACGAGATTCCTCAAAAATCAACAAATTAAGGTAAATTTAGATGATCTTCCCTTAGATCCTGGATCACAAATTAAGATTTCATATTATGATCCAAATTAAATTGTGAAATGGTGAAATTCTTCAAGAAAAAAGAATGGCTCAAGTTAGAGAAACGCTTAAAAATGGTGAAATTCTTAGCGGGCGAGATCTAAATGAAGAAATTGGACTTAAAAGATTAGGTGATAGTCGTTGGAATTCACATTATGGCACCTTAATAAATTTGATTTTAAACTTTTCTGCTACTATTAATGTTTTAAAATATATTGTGAAAGATGGTACCACTTCAGACCAAAAGACTGAAGCAAATGAGATTTTAGATTTGGTGCAAACTTTCAATTTGCATTTACTTTGCATTTCATGAAAAATATATTAGGAGTGACAAATGGGCTATTATTAGTGTTGCAGAGAAAGAATCAGAATATTGTAAATGCTATGACTCAAGTTAAAATTTGCAAAGATCAATTGCAATTAATGAGAGATGAAGGTTGGGCTTCTTTGTTAGAAGAAGTCATATCATTTTGTACTAAACAAGATATTGATATTCTTGACATGGATGATGTTTATATGCTCAAAGGAAGGTCATAACGTAAAACTCCAATAGTTACAAATTTACATCACTATAAAGTGGATTTGTTTTATAGTGTTGTGAATATGCAACTTCAAGAGCTTAATGATCAATTCCCTAAGTTAATTACTGAATTACTACTTTGTATGGAGTGTCTTAGTCCTGATAATTTTTTTGCAGCTTTTAATAAGCAAAAATTAATTCGCTTTGCTCAATTTTATTCATATGATTTTGCTCAATTTTCAATAAACAACTGCTTAGTCACATACATTGAAAAAGATATTTCCAGCAACATTGACAACGAGTTAATTATACAAAATTTTCACAGTATGATCATTCGTTTAGGACAATTATGAACTTCGTTTTTATTTTTATATAGTTGTAATTGTAGTATTTTAAAATATTTTTATATATGCACAGTTATTGAAGTTAGTATTATATTTTTTAATGGATAATATTTATCATTTCTTTCAAAATTTATTTATGTATCAATAATTTAATTGAATCATACATTGTATTGTGAAGAAAAATTAGTATATAAAATTTAGCCCTCCTTAACTTAGGGGGTTTGGCTTTGCCACTGATTAAGGACTCAATAATTCAATTGCATAGAAAATCAAACAAAGTTTCTGAGCACTTGTGAAAACAATGATTGAAAACTTAGAATGCTCTACTCCAATCAGAAGTAAAATTATCATAATCAATAGATGAGGTGCATCCACTCAATACAAAGAAATTGTAATATGAAGAACATTACATCCATGCATTTGCAACAGGAATTCGTACCATATTCTGCACGGATTGTGAAGCAAAAGAAGAGAAATTTACATGCCTTTCATATTCTAGACTCAAACTTTTTTTTAATAGAATGGGCTTACATTTTATTGTTACAATTGTAATAGTTCACCAAACAAAAGCCTAATCATCACATAATATTTCAATCCAACAGCAAAAGTGGCAACTATTTGCTTGAATTTTACTTAGCACATATATATACCCGATCACAAATCACATAAGTGAAGAAGTATAAAGTCATCAATTATTTATTTCCAAATAGCATAATAGTAATCAAATAGACAAATAATAAAAAAGTATATAACACTTACCTCATTTGTAGAATTAACAACGGCATCCACCTCAAGATTCCATGGGCTTCCCCTCCATAAGTGTATCTTTGAGTTAATTTCATGATCAACGGGAAACCTTGAGGACAACCCATTGCAACTACTCTCTCCCTCAGTGGGAGAAGTTAATGGATCGGCAAAATATGAATTTGAAAATGATGGATCGTCACTGTCATAACTAAATGATAATCTATTTTCTGTATCACTCCATCGTGGAACTTGATCCAAAGACACAACAGACTCCCCGTTATCAGTAGGTGGCCCTCCCCTAGCTGTGGTGGCTGAAGCCCCAGACCAATACATATTTCTACAACTGACTATCAGAATCTTTTCCTATTTGTTGGTGGTTGCTTTGTCCAATATTTTCACAACCAAAACACCAACAGTTATGGAATGAAAAATAACACTAATCACAGAACTAACCTGGAAAAACAAAAATTAAATGAGACTAAGAACTCAAAAATTATCATTATCACTCACTTAGATATGTATAGATGATCGAATTCCCATAAAAAGGGAAGTAAAGAAAAATTACTGACCAAAAGCAGTTTCCTGCTTACATTATTATCAACAACAACTCAACAAGTTCAAGATTCCATTCATTTATGTAAAGTTAAAATTCCTAACCACCTCAAATAAAAATCACGAATTTCAACATCACATACTAATGCAAGCATTACACAATTTTCAATCAACTCCCATTTAGTTACAGACAATTCTAGTCAAAATTTTAACAATAAACTAACCTCACTATATTATCTTGATAAGAACAGCCAAAAATCCGCAACTCTGATCCAATTCCACAACCAATCAAGTCATATAAAAGAAAGCAAACAACAAGAAAATCAAAATTCTACTTTAATTTTCTTCAACTTTGTGTTCTCATCAGCAACCAAACAGACAGGCGATTTTACCACACCTTCAAACCCTAATCTGGAAATTTGGCCAGAACCATCAAAACAACAAATTAACAAACTGAAAATTGAAATTTGAAATTTGAAGAAGCCACCAAATCAGCGATTAGAAAACGTACCTGAAATTCGAGGATTTTAAATAATAAAAAATTATGTTTTTATCATTTTTATTTAGTTTGGTTAAAGAGAGAGTATGATTGCTGGCTCGATGAGCTTGCAATTTGCGAAGCTCATAGTTATTTGGCCAGAAACGAAATTTAATTTTAAAAAGAAATTTTATTTTGTTTGTTCCTTTGAGAGGATTCACGGTTAATATCAAAACGATCCCTCCAGCTTTCATTTAATTCCATTTTAGACCTCTTTTTTGTTTTTTTCTAAACTAAGGACATTTTGTTTTCTAAAAAATAATTTCAATAGTGTTTTTTTTTTATATATAATAAACACTAAAAATTGTCATAAAAAACAACTTTCACCTTATAGACAACCTAAACACAATTTTTCATTTAAAAATTTAACATGAAAAAAATATGTTTTTTGATAAAATGAGAGAGAAAATTATTTTTTGATACTGAAATGTGAAAAATTATATTTCAGCTGCTATTAAAATAGTGCATTTTTTAGGGTGTGTATACTTTTAGAAATTTTTTTTTCTAGAAAATTTTTTAAAATAAAAATAAAAAATTTGACTTTATGTTTACTTGAGACATTTTTATGAATTTTTTTGCTAGAAAATTTTTTAAAACGAAAATAGAAAATTGGACTTTATGTTTACTTAGAGACATTTTTATAAAATTCTCACTTGAAAATTGTTTTAATATTTTCAAAATTTTTATAGAAAACAGTAAAACAACTTTTTGTAGTTTTGCAAAATTTTCTTTATTAAAATCTTCGGTGAAAACATGGAGTTTTCATTTTGAAAACGCACTTGAGTATCATTTTCTGATAATATCGTATCTTATCTCTTCTTTCCTTTCTTTTTCAATTCTCCTTATTGAAATCGCAATTGCACTGTCTTTTTTTTCAATTCTTTGAAAGTAAACAGACTCTTTATTTCTTAAATGCTTTTGTTCTCAAGGCATTTAAAAATAAAACATTCATCGATATAACTAATTGTTGAAAAAATTGTGATTATAAGTCATTTTGAAAAGATAATTTAGGTGGATCCCACAATTCGATTTTTGAGAAAAAAACCTGGATATGTGTTTCTTGACATAAGAACTATGAATTAATATATTTATATGCTCAAAATGGAGAATGTGTGAATAGAAATTAAAATTTAAAATAAGCTCCTTGTTAAAGAGATATAAAGAGGAAAAGTGAAAGTGGAAGTTGTTCTACATTTCTAAAAATATGAAGTTGAACTTGTGTTTATATAGTAAAATGCAATTTTACATGGGTAAAAAAGTAGCATGGAATGCTCTCTCTCACTTATTCAGGCACAAAGGAGGGTGCAAATCCATGGTCTGAAATATATTAATGTGTGGGTACGCAATTTGAGTACACGAATGTAGGTCTGGACTAAGCTTATTTTTTATTTCTGGAAATTGAAGCTACACTCCCATGTTAATCTACACCAATGTGAATTCCATACAACCGTGTCACTGTGTGTGTACAGTGTCGTTTTACACGACCATGTTTCTAACACTCCAATGTCATTGTGCTTCAGTTTGTACATCCATATTTATCTTTTGAGCTTCTTATCTTTTGGAATTTCATTTTTTGATAGTTCAAAAATTAAATTCACCATTATTTGAATGTTACAAATATATTATTGGCAGCTTTTAAAGAGATTAATCACAATTAATCCAATGTCTCCTTCATCTCGTATAAATAGGAGTTTTTGGCTCTTGTTGGAAAGATTTTTGTTTTTCTTTGAAGTCTCTTTGGGAAAATCTTCCTCTTCTCAAGTGATAGAGAGAGTGCTGTTGGAAAGATGGTTCACCAAGAAGGGGGGAGGGGTTGAATTGGTGGCAAATAGAAATTTTTTTGCTTAATGGATTTCTTGGAGTGTTTGAGCAATGTGCAATTCAAACATAGAAAGTAAAATAGCAAAAGAAGATTGCACACAAGCATTTATAGAGATTCGGGTGTTAACAAACCCTAGTCCTCTCTCCAACCGCAATTGGGAGTTCTACTATCTCAACTTGAGATTACAAGAGAGTTTCCTAGCTAACTCACAACTGGAGAGTTTTCCTAGCTCACCCACAATTAAGTGTTTTCTTAAGACTCACACTGAACTCAATTCCCTTGTGTTTTGAACAGGTTCACACACAACTCAAACAAGAGTTTTTCTCACTAGGATCACTCTTACAATCTATACCCAAGTGTTTAAGGTTAACACTTCAACCTTTTTTTTACAAAAGAGATGAGAATTAAAATTACAAGAGTTTTGGCACACTTAAAATCAAGTTTTTTTTTTTTTTATCTAAGGCCTTTTGGAGGTCTATTTATAATGTTTACCTTCCAATTAGCCATTACATATAGTGCCAAAACTATTTCTAACGTTCTAAAATAGATTGACAAAAAGCTGTTTGTCAGAGACAATTTCCCGATCGGGAAATTCATATTTCCGTTGGAGCTTAACACGTGGCAGCCTTAGATTTGTCCTTTCCTTCAACAGCTCTTTAACGACTAGTTTCAGTCAAATGTCCAGGTCGGGAAATTCATTTTCCCCGTCTGTACTCAAGTTCCAGTCGGGAAAGTACCTGTCATAGTCTACTTTTGCTACTGGAACTCTAAAACGTCAGAATGCAGCATTTTCTCGATTAGGACATATATTGTTCCGATCTGTACTTAAGTCCCGATCGGGAGTTATGTGTCTCCAGGAAATGTTTTGATTTGTTCAAATAGCAAATCAAATCCAATTGACTTAAAACTTTGTACACTATCAAAACAACATTAGATTAATATATTAGTAATATTTAGTTTGATTGTCAAGATCAAAATAGATATAAATTACCCTAAGGTTAACAAGTGACATATACTCAGTTCGTTGTAAGTAGATGTTATGTGTTCAATATTTACTTGATATCTGTTGTATCATTAAAGACAAATGTCAGTTATCCTAAACACCCGTGGTAGGAGACAAATTTGTCTTAAGGACACTGTGTGAAATACAAGCCTCAGATTGGTTCTTTCTTCCTTTTATCTTTTTATTCATATATTGAATTAACAATTCTCCCATAGTTTTCTAACAATCTTAAGACAAATTCTGTTTTTGTTAATGCGTTATTCGAATTTATTAATTCTTAGAATTAATATTGTTTGTTGTTGTTTCAGTTCACTTGAAATGGATAACACGGTATCTGCTACCAATGTTTAAGATGGTTCCCAGCCATCAGCTTCTGCTACTTTGGTTGTCTCTTTGGTTGTGTCTGTGACGGTACTTATGAACCATGGAGAGAAATCGGAAAAATTCAATAGCTTGAATTTCAAGAGTTGGCAGTATAAAATATTGTTTTACCTGACTATCTTGAACCTTGCACGGTTCTTGGCTGAGGGTGCTCCTATTCTTTAAAAGGATGAGCAAAATGTCCAAACAAGGATGACCTATGACAGTTGACATAATTCCGACTTCTTCTGTAAGAATTATGTCATGAATAGGCTGCATAATTCATTATACAATGTGTATAGTGGAATCAAGACTACTAAACAGTTATGGAAATTATTGGATTGGAAATATAAATCTAAGGATGTCGGCACCAAAAAAAAATTATAGTAGGATGCTTTCTAGACTATAAAATGATGGATTCCAAGACTGTGGTAAGTCAAGTTCAAGAGCTTCAAGTTATTCTTCATGATATTCATGTTGAAGGAATGAACTTGAGTAAAACCTTTCAAGTGGTGCTAAAGATGATTAACGGAAAGGAGCTTACTCTAAACAATGTTTTGTATGTACCTGATATTCGCAAGAATTTGATGTCAGGTTCATTATTGAACAAGCATGTGTTCAAAATGGTTTTTGAGTCAGACAAAATTGTTTTCTCTAAGGATGGAATGTATGTGGGTAGAGGGGTATGCTATTGATGGGCTTTTTAAGCTCAATGTAATTGTTATTAAACATAATAATAAAAGTACATCTTATGCTTATTTGCTTGAGTCTTCCAATTTATGGCATGGTAGACTAGGACATATTAATTATAATATATTGAGAAGGTTAATTAACTTCAATCACATACCTAATTTCCATATTGATATAAAACATAAATGTGAAGTTTGTGTTGAGGCAAAACTGACTAGATCATCCTTTCAAAATATTGAAAGAGAAAGTGAACCACTTGATTTAATTCATAGTAATATATGTGATTTAAAATTTGTTCAAACAAGAGGTAGAAACAAATATTTTATTACATTTGTGGATAATTATACAAAATATTTTATGTGTATTTGCTTAAGAGCAAAGATGAGGCTATAGAGAAATTTAAACTCTATAAAATTGAGATTGAAAATCAACTTAATAGAAAAATCAAGGTATTGAGAAGTGACCATGGTGGTGAATATGTGATATTATTTGGTGAATTCTGTGCACAACATGGAATTATATATGAGACCACGACACCATATTCACCATAATCTAATGTTTTGGCTGAAAGGAAGAATCGTACCTTGAACATATTATCAGTAAAGTTAGGATTTTGTCAATATTTCCATTGGGTTCCTTTAGAACAGAATACAACGAAAGTTTTATGACTCCTGACTCATGTGTTTGATGCTAGGAAATGGTTCAGAAAGGGAACATGAATAGTAGTACGTTATAGAGACATGAGAGTAATCGTTTTGGCTCCATAGATTAAGGTATGCACCTATAATCATATTTATTCGCTTTCTGGCTACATGATTGCTAGAGCCTAGGTATATGGATTGATATGTGGGGATGTCTTGCTAAAGTGGCTATTCCTAAGTGAAAATAGGGCCAAAATCAGTTAATTGCATTTTCATTGGTTATGCACATAA
>CATIWF010071267.1:0-15042 GCA_949630135.1 Balakata baccata
CAGGTGTAGGATCCAATATTGCAAGTTGCTTGGGTACAAAAATATATATAACCTAATTCTGCTTTTTCTGTCTCATGATCTTAGAGTGATCACCCTCGTCAGCTACATCAAATTCTAAAAATTTAGCTGTCTGTGATTCCATAATTCTAGAACTCCCTTCACTACAATAAAATTTGTAGCCCTTAGAATGATCTGGATATCCTATGAAATAGCAATGAGTAGATCTAGAATGCAATTTACCCTCAATAGGATTGTAAAGGCGTACCTCTAAAAGACAACCCCAAACTCGAAAATAATTCAAGCTAGAATTCCTTCTGGTCTATAATTCAAAAGGTGTTTTAGCCACAGACTTGCTGGGGACTCAATTGAGGATATATAATGCCGTTTTCATAGCCTCACCCCACAAAAAGTCTGGGAGATTTGACCTTGACATCATGCTCCTTGTCATTTCATTTAAGGTGTGATTCCGCCTTTCGGCCACACCGTTCTGTTCAGGACTTCCCAGCATAGTGAACTGAGCTACTATTCTATAGTCCTTCAAGTATTTGGCAAAATGACCTTTTACCTGTCCTGCAACACTGTATTTGCCATAATACTCATCACCTCGATCAGATCTAACAATCTTGATAACTTTTTCCAGCTGTTTCTCAACTTCAGTCTTGAAAATCTTGAATTTATTAAGAGATTTAGACTTTTCTTTAATCAGGTACAGATATCCATATCGGAAAAAAATCATCAATGAATGTTATGAAATATTTGTTATTGCATATTGTGGGTGAATAAGGTCTGCATATATCTGTATGGATTATCTCTAAGAGATCTGAACTCCAAATAGATCCCTTTTTCTTAATCTTGGTCAGTTTGCCCCTACAACAGTCAACACATATTTCTAGGTCACTGAAGTCAAAGGCAGGCAGGATATTTTCCTTGATTAGCCTTTCTACCCTTTCCCTATAAATGTGGCCAAGCCTTTTATGCCACAATATGGAAGACTTATCCTTTATTAGGGGTCTTTTGGCAACATGGTCAACAATACAGGATGTGGAATAAATCTCATTTGAACTCAAACATATTTGATACAGACCATATGACAAAAAAACAACAGCCAACTACTTTTGAATCAAAAGTTATATTTACATCTGCATCTTTAAATATAAAAGCATAACCTATTTCGTCTAATTCAGATACTGATTTCAAGTTCTGCCTAAATGACAATATATACAAAACATTTTTCAAAAAAAGTTCAAAACCAGTGTCTAGATTCAAACAGACACTGCCAACAAAAAGGACTTCCACTATGTCATTGTTGCCAACTGTGAGCACTGACTCTTCTTTATTTGGGTTCCTCTTGTTTATGAACCCCTGCAATATGAATGCAACATGTATAATCGCTCCACTATCAAGCCACCAAGAACTGGATGTGGCATCAACCAAATTGGATTCACAGACAACAAGACCAAAAGAGTTACCTGTAAGCTCACGCTTAGCTTTATATTTCAAACAATCCTGCTTTTTATGACCTTTCTTTTTACAAAAGAAACATTTAAGTTCCCTTTTCATAAAAGCTTTATTAACACCCACAGCACTTGATCGGGTAGACTCTTTATTAGAACTAGGAGCATAAAGTTTAGCTTTTTACCTTTCCACTGAGGACCTGATACAAGAAGCGCGGTATTAACCTAATCCGCCTTTAGCTTCCCTTCCTCAGCAACACATATGGCAATGAAAGCATTAACTATCCATGGATCCTCTCTTGAATTGTATGCAGTAATAAGCGTCCCAAACTCTAGTGGTAGAGTATTGAGAGCTTGATGCATGATACAAGCATTAGGGAGAATTATGTCAAGGTTCTTTAACTTATTCTGTATGTGGACCATAGTGAGAATGTATTCCTTGACACCTCCTACTCTGTTATACTTCATGGAGTATAACTGCTTCAAAAGGGTACCAATCTTAGCATTGATGGATACCTTATAACGCTGAGAAACTGCAGTCAGAAACTCTTTTGCCATATGAGTTTCTGGCAAACCACTTAATAAGTGCTCTGGAATTGACTTTTTTATGGTCAAATAACACATACGGTTCATTTTGTACCATGTTGAATGCAGCTCTTTATCAACCACTGAAGTCTCAGCAGTCAGGTCAGCTGGCTTAGGAGTTGTCATGGCAATATCAATATCTGCCAACTCGATAGCTAATTCCACATTTCGCTTCCACGATTTATAATTAGAGCCAATCAATATTTCAATAGTCACTATATTATTGTTAACTGAGAAGGTGACTGAAAAAATTAACAATGTAACACTTTAGCACAAGACAATAATAATACTTAAAGTCATAAAAGAGTATTCATCCAAAAATTTCAGCTCATCATTATACAAACACCTTTGGGCAGAATATATAACATGCAATAGAAAATTCTTAATATAAGCACGATCTGGGAATTAACCAAATATTTGCAAATTTACCACCTTTGGGTGTATAAACCATTTGTACCAGCTCATTTCCAATCATATGTCGTATATTTCATATCTCCAAATTTAATTTATAATAAACACCTTTGGGCTGAATAATTATAAATTAAATCCGAGACATCCCTAAAACATAGAAAACCAAATATTTCTTAAAATTTCAGCTAAAAAGGCAGCTTTGACGATAACATTTCAACTGATTTTAAAAGAAATTCTTATATCGGGATACACCTTATTTATTGCCTTGAAATAACTTAATAACATAATTTTCATTCCTTATGGACGTGGGGCTAAATATCTTGAAACATTATATTCACAATAATTTAATCAGTTACATTGTCAATTTTAATCGAGAAAAATTAATTTCCATATGTGACAATTTTATGCCCATGCATAAATTAAATATCATGAGATAAAAAATAATTTATCTCTTAAAATGTCACAATTTTTCTCAAATATGGCTTTTAATAATTAATTTAGAATTATCTAAATTAATTCAGGTTAAAACCAGGCGAAAAAAGGCATCCATGAGTGAAAAATAACTATATAGGGACTAAATTGCAAAATTCATAAACTTAAGGGGCAAAAAGGTGAAATTCGAAAAGTGGCAGCGGCACGAGTGTGATCTGCACGCGCCTGACGCAGCAGCGCGCTCGGTCACCGACTCACCCACGCGCGTCTCTGGCGCATGTACCACACAAGCTAGACACACTCCCCCACCGTTCGCGCGCACGCCCACGTGTGAGCCAAGAGCGTGTACCACACGCGCCTGCTTCATCCCTTCCTCGATTCCGTTTCTGTAATTTTTTGCAAAAATTTTCCAAAATTCTTCGCCAAAATTCCATTTTCACTCCAAATTTCAATTAAACTCAATTTTTTCTCCTTAACTCAATGAGAAAAATATAAAATTGGCTCTAAAAGCATATAATTTGGCTCTGATACCACTTGATGGGAGATAATTCAGCCCTGGGTCTATTACATGCAGTTTAAAGCACAAAACAAGTTTAATTGAAATAGAGGACATAGATAAGAACCTGATTTCGCTGGATCCATCGTCTCAAGAACGATCTGAATGATATTGCACTAAGATCTTCTCTCGTTTTCTGACTCCGAATGATGGAATTCTGAAACCTTATTCATTTCTTTATCTCTATCCAACCTTATATAGGGGGTGAGAGTCAGTAACAAGAGAGACTTAGCCCACATGATATAATAATCATGGGCCGTCCATCACACCCATATTATTATCTGGCCCACATTAATTATCCACACTAAATTAATTAATGAAGTATTGCCTAAATAAAGAATTGATTAGATTCTTAAGGTCTTTTATTTTGTAATATATCTTTATTTCTCAATTAAAAAGCCCACAACCACAATTAGATATTAAAATATATCTAACATATATAACTACTGGATTCATAATTTAATCAACAATTAAATATTTTATTATGAATGTGAAATATACACGTGTCTTATTGTAGTATATTATTTAATATATAAAAAGCAGTGAATGCATTAGGACATACATACACACCACTGATAATATTCTTCAAAGGAAATCATTAGCTTAATCATTGAATGCAGTCTAATGGTAGAGATTTCTAGTCAGCTGGCAATTTTGAATTTCTCAAAACACCTGGTGGTTACTCTGTAATTGTTAGTTGTGTTTTTGGCGTTGCTCATCTATGGGGCATTTGCTCTGTAGTTAAGCCAATACTACAACTGGTAGCTCCAGGATTTCATAGGACTTGTTATTGTGGAAACAGCATGTTTACTTTGGTTCGCTATCATCAGAACAGTACTGAAATTTGGCTTTTTGATTATGTTGCATTTGACTAATCCCAATATCTTTTTCCACTTGGGGAAATAACTTTATAATGGTTTGAATAATAACATGATGTGCATGTAGAATACGGAGTTGATTAACATTCAAATTCCATTCATATCTTTGTCTGCTTCGTGTCTTTGATTCCCTTTTTCTATGCAGTCCACGTCATAAACATGCAATAATTCTCTCTCCAACTATAGTACTCCTTTTCGATTGGATGCCTAACAATATGCCAAGGCATCTCATCATCGGACCTCTGCTGCTAAAACATCCCTTTTAGCAATTGTGAGTTCACGTAGCTGTTCTCCACTGGAAAGTGTGGCTACCATGATCATATGCTGACACTGCTTTTCGATTTGATGCTGTTATTGTTTGCATATCTGTCATAGAAGAATGATAAGGTTGGACACACACTATCCTTTTTTTTTTTTTGGCTTAATACATGCGTAGTTCTATAAATATCACAATTAGCCTTTTTTTTTTTTTTGTATATATTGCCCTTGTGCTCTTCTTTTTTTCCTATGCTCCCTAATGGCTAATAATTCAATTTAAAGTTCAATTAATCTCATTAATCTACCATAGAGTTGACTATATTGTGATTATGTGAACTTAAAATTGAACAATTAGGGAGCTAAATTCTAAATAATAGGGGACAATACGTACCAAAAATGTGTGGATGGAACAAAGTGACTAGCTATGACAAGTGTAGAAGGCTTTACATATATTAGATTTTTATTCTTTTTCTCTCATTGTAAATTTATGAATTGTTGAACATGGATATTCTCCCTACTTTCATGAAGTACTCTCTCATCACTGGAAACTAATTCTAGGACTTCGATTATGGAAGTAATATTTGAACATGGAATGGACTGCAAACAGTAATGCTATTTGTCCTAATATATTTTGCACTAATTGTATTGAAATATTTATAATTTATTGCAAGTTAAGGACTGCAAACAGATATATTAATAAAGTATAAATATTTTAATGCATGTTAGAAACGCGTTGGAATATTGAAATAAATAACGTTATTTTTCTTTAACAAATACATGCCAATCCTTAACATTTTAGTGATTGACAAGACAAATGACCAAAAATTCATCTATAAAGCAACAATTCATGATGACCTTAGGGATATTGCCATACAGAATGATCATGGCTTTTAATATTGCTTATGTCCTTTTTAGCCGGCCTTCTAATTTTTGATGATGAGCTTAATCACATCACACGTACTCCATTCATACTTGTCTAGCAAGACATGACATCATTGTCATAATTCTAATAATCTCCTTCAGTTTTGCTCAAATAAAGAGATGTCCTTTGGGATATTCCTCCGGCCAGCCAAGTAAACATTCTTTCATTAGTGCAGCAAATAATTTTGTCGTCCATTCTTATTTCTTACGCTGACAAGTCGTTTTCTATGATAATGTTCTTTTTCCTTTAACCCAATCATAAAAATCTGTGATAATCTAATCATTAGTGTTTCTTGCAAAAAGAAAATAAGTTTACTGAAGCAATCTCAGAGGGGGACAAATATCGGAGCTATTTGTGTTAGAATCTATAAAATTGAGATATAGAAACGTTTTATGATTTGATTCGATCCAAATCTGCCCTAAAAATTCGATTATTGTTTGTGCTTAGATTTTAAATAATTGGTTAATTTGATAACCTACTTGATTCATTCGATTTAAAATTGACTTAGAAAGTGATAATTTGAAAATAATCTGAACCTTACTCGATTCTATCGGTGAATCTACCCACCATGCACTAAGACAGCATTTTGAGCATGAAAGAGCCTAAAGGTTATACATACTCATTTCTTGAAACTCCATTTTAAACAACACCCATATCTCCAAATTAGTAAATCATTATGAAAAAGCTTTAGGGGTGTTAAGATCAGTCGAAAATTTAATCAATATAATTCATTTTATTTTGTACTATTTTATCTCAACTGTATTAAAATACTAATACTTTAATGCAAATTGACAAAATATAAGTATATTAGGTAGAAATGGTAGTGAAATAGGTGGGATATTAGCATTTTTTAAACTTGATTACAAGAGTATACAGAGGGGTAAATTGTGATCCAACAAAAAGTTTTATGCAAAGGTGGTGGTACTTTTCGTTGATTTCATTAACGTCCAACTGAAACTTGAAGAGACCCACTCAAATTTTTTAAGTTTTCTGTTAGGTTGATACCGATTCATTGCTGAAAACCTGCTCCAGTCTTCAAGGGCGGAGCCAAGATTTCATATAAGGGGGCTAATTAAGGGTGACTATTCTCGTTAACAGGTGATAATTGTATCGTATCTTTTTATATATATATTCATAATATGATAAAGAGTCAATACAGATACAATACGATAAGTTAATTGTGTTTAAAATTTAAATACGAATACGATCCATTTAATAACGGGTTAACATGGCATGATACTCTTAACACGATTAATTTATAAAATTAGTATAATATGATATAGTTAATGTATATATAGGTTATAATGTGTCGGATTAAATGTGTCAACACAACACTATACGATACGACACAACATGAATTATTAACGTGTTAAAGATATTTTTTTCATATAAGCAGGTTAATCCGAACATGACATAATAATTTTTATGTCTTTATCAAGTTGACACGGACATAATTATGACACGAAAACAATAAATATCAACCTTAACATGCAAATATCGTATTGAATTTGTGTCGTGTTATCGTGCTATGTTATCATACTGTGTTCATTATTACCCAAAATATAAATGATCAAATATTTATTATATATAATAATAAAATTAAATATAAAATATTTGTATTAAATAATATAAGATTAAATAAATAATGAGGTCTCCAAATTTGTTCAACAAAAGTCACTTTAATTTAATCAATAACCTATTAAAAACAAATGACAAAATCATATTAATACAACAAAATAAAAATAAATAATTACTTCACAATTTTACTCAAGAAAAAAATTAATATCACATGTTGAACTAAATCAATAATGTAAAACAATTAATATTAATTTAATTGAATAGAAAAAAATGAAGAGAAAAGTTTTATCTATTTGCCGATCATTTTTGTGTTTCTTTCAAGTTGTAAAGATACAATTTTTTTTATGGAACTTAGTTCTGTGGAAAAGTTAAAGTACATGCAATTAAAACCTTAGTCTACGAAAGACTTCATAAATAATTAATTCAGACTTATGAACCAAAGTATATAGTAACTATTATTTTTGAATAATTATTCTTAAAATATTTATTTTATTCCTTAAAAATTACAATTTTATTTCATATTATTTTATTTTATAAATCAAACATAGTCTAAATGCATTTCAAATAATAAATGACGAGAGTAATTGGAGTAAATTATAAATCCTATTTAGAAAATTAAAAAAAAAAATTGGAAAGGCCCCACCTATGCCCTGGCTCCGCCCATGCCACCCTCAATTATGCAGGGGAACTCAGAAGACAGAAGGTTTGTTCTCCTGGATTTGGATAGTAGAGAATTTTTAGGTAATTCAGCCATGCCATTGGAGGACTAATTCAATTACCTTGTAATATATTTATATATTGTGTTTCGTATTCATTAATAATAATAAAATAATAAAATATATATTATTATATAATTTTAATTAATTTATAAATAATGCGATAATAATTCCAAATCAAATAGACTGACAAAATAATCTTGCCAAATAGGAAAAAACAAATAGATAATACTGATTAGTCAAGGGCAACTGTCATGTATCTCCTGTATGTAAGATTCTCAAAAAGAAAAAAAGAAAATATACCGCTGTAAGTAATAGACAGGGTAAGAAAATCTGAGAAATTAATATTTCGTGATAAGCGAAAATCTCACTCCTAAACATATCACGGTTTATTGAGCAGAGTTTACCAATTTAGCATACCAGATAAACCGGACTGAAGCCAGCAAGCGGTTATGATTTAACTAATAAAAAGAGCGAAGAATGTCATAGCCGTACACGTAAGCGAAATCTGGGTCCATTCACATTTTACACGTAACCGCTCAGTCAACCTAACACTTCTGTTATGGTTTTTTTTTTTATTTCTTAAACGCTCACGGGGTCCACCGCACGAACGGGTCTTTTGGCCACGTCAACAAATCTCTGTCGTTTATTATGATCCTTGATCACCCCTTTTGCCCACTTCATTAATAATTTAATTACCAGTTCCCAAAAAAAAAAAAAAATGTAGATAATGAAAATAACAAGTAACATTTTATAATTTTAAATCTTTCTTTTTTTTTTTTTGTCCTTTTTAAAAAAATTAAACTTTTAATAATAAAAAACAAAAAAAAAGTATTTTTGAAGTTAAAGTGAGGCAGAACATTAACAAAATAAAAATTATGCAGTCATTATATTGAAATATTAAATTTGAAACAAATTAATAATTTTTTAGTTAATTATACATCAGAAACATGTTGGATATTTTATTTTATTTTTTGAAAATTGTTGGATATTTTATGTCGGTGACCCATGTTTAATTAAGTTCATAAATATTTAATCAAATTCAATAACTATATTTAATTATATAAAGTTAAATAAATTATAGTTCATGAACAAATAATTAACAAACCATTAAATATATACATGAACCAATTAATTATAATTCATAAATGAATAATTTCTTCAATTATAGTTTAATAAATAAAGTGCAAAATTTTAAAAAATTAAAAAAGATGTAACGGTTTACCACGATGGAATGTGAATATAAAATGATGCTTATAATTTTATCCTCTCTCTATCTAAATTAAAAAACAAATTTTCTCCATTAAAAAATTGTATGGAAGAATAGAAGTAGGATAAAGAGAGAAATTAAGTTTTTCTCCTACATAGTTTTTATTCTATCTAAAATTGAATTTAATCATCAAGAAATTATTATGGATCAATGTATATTTTCTTTCAATCAATTGTTTGCGAAAAATTATAAAATTTTAAAATCATTGGATATTAAGATTTATACAAAGTAATTAAGAATTACTTACAAGATAAAAGGGAAATTATTGTTATTGAAAAAAAAAAAAAGGAGAGTAGACGAGAAATGCTGCTCCTTCTGTTCTCTTCTAGCAGCCGTTTAAGATTTTTTTGATGAAGATTAAAAATTTTATTTAATATAGATATAAAATGACAATATTTCCTTCTGTTCTCTTATAGTAGCCGTTTAAGATTTTTTTATGAAAATTAAAAATTTTATTTATTATAGATATAAAATGACAATATTATTTTCTTTAGAAAAATTAAAAATAATTAATATAGAAGATTTTTACTAATAGAAAATACTTACTCTAAAATTAAAATATAAATAAAATTGTAAAAAATAAAAGTTATTTTTTATTGATAATTTAAAATATCAATCGGAAAGAATAATAAAAAAAAAAAGTGAATCCCTGGTTCTAAGGATTTAATAAATGTTTTTGTCTTTGCATTCACTATGCTCCACTGATTTCACCCATTTGGCCCCTTTTTCCATGTTATTAGTAGTCCATTTTCTAACTACTCTTCATTTTGGCCTTTAGATTTTGAGTTTTTATATTAAAATTTTAAGTGGTGAATTGGAATAAGTGAAATGGGTGAAATGATGCTTGTAATGAAAAATTACACACAATAAAGTAAAATATAAAGACAATTAGTATTTTTTAAAAAAAAACAAAAAATAGTAGTGGGCACTAAAAGCAAGCGCAATTTATATCTAGAATCCGATTTAGGATGTATTATACATCAAGATCCAATTGACACATGTAAATAGTAATAATAATATTATAAATATAAAAATTTATTAGTTTATTAAGAAATATTTATCACAAATAAAGTAAGATTCATTATAAATAAACTGAAAGTTTATTACAAATAAACTAAAGATATGTTAGTTTATTAGAAATATTTATTAGTTTATTATGAATAAAGTAAATATTTATTAATTTATTAAAAAAAGTTCATTACAAATTAAATAAATATTTATTACGAATAAATTAAATATTTATTAATTTATTAGTAAATGTTTATTTTTATTTCTTTATATATTTAATTTGATAGACAAGAATAAATATTTATTAATAAACTAATGAATTTTTACTTTATTTGTAATGAATATTCAATTTTATAACTATGAATATTTCTCAATAAACTAATAAATATTTAGTTTATTCGTAATGAACATCGTCGAACGAAATAATAAAGCGTTACCTTCAATTTTATAATAAATAAATATTTATTAATAAACTAATGAACATTTACTTTATTTGTAATGAACATTTGATGTTATAACAAAGTACGCTTTCTGAATTAGCTAATGAATATTTACTTTATTCGTAATGAACTTTTAGCTTATAACAAATGAATATTTTTTAATAAACTAATAAATATTTAATCCGATGACAGATAATAAATATTTATAAAAATATCACAGTATTTTGATAACTGTGTAAGTTTGATTTATTTACAAAATTGTCATTATCTCTCACACGTGTAATAAACCTTGATCTATAATACTACATGGACTGGGGTTATGAACCAGAGTCCATGACATAACGACTTAAAAGCAAGGAAAATTTTACAAAAATGGAAAAAAAGAGATAAATATTTACAAAAATATTGTCACTCAAAATTTTTTTCAAAAATAATATCTATATAAAATTTTTTTCAAAAATAATGAAAATCAGAGTTTATTGTAAAATTAATAAAAATTGAAATTATAAAAGTTTTATCAAAAATTTACTTAAGGTATACTCAAGATTTACCCAAATTTATCATAAAATTAATAAAAGTTGAAATTACAAAAGATTTATTCAAAATTTAGCAATGTTTATCCAAAAATTATTCAAAATTTATCCAAAATTTACTACAAAATTAATGATAATTAAATTTATCAAAAATTTACTTAAAGTTTATTCAAATTATACCAAATGTTTATAAGAAAATTAATGAAATTTGAAGTTACATGTTTACTCAATATTTACCAAAATTTATCTAAAAATTATTCAAGATTTACCCGAAATTTACCCAAGATTTACCACAATAATAAAAATTAAAATTACAAAATATTTATCCAAGATTTATGTCAAAATTTATCCGAAATTTACTTAAAGTTTACAACAAATTAATGAAAGTTGAAATTACATCATGTTTATCAAAAATTTATCCAAGATTTACTCAAATATTTATCCAAAATTTACCCTATATTCACTCAATCTCTCAACTAAAAATTATCAAAGATTTAACAAAGTAAAAAACTTTAATTAAGTTAATTAAATACAAATTTACATATTTTTTTTATAATTAAGGTTTGCCTAAGATTTATTTTAGTAATTAAGTTAATTAAATATAAATTTATATATTTTTTGTTAATTAAGTTAGTTAAATAATGATTAAAAATAAATAAATTCATATATAAAAATAAATGATGGTCATACAAATTAATAAAAATTTTAATCAATATTTAAAATATAAAATATGATTATTTTCTTTCTCAATTAAATAAAAAATAGTAATTATAAAATTTATATTTAAAAAGAAAAACATAAAAATTAGTAAAATTAAGGATGAAAACAAGAAAAACTACTGCTAAAATTGAAAATTTTTTTGAAAAAGTCGCAGGATGGGAGTCAAATCTGAAACCCAGCAGCGGAGCAAAACTAAAGGCCCGGCCATCAAAACGGCGACAGAAATGGGACCCCACGTGAGTGTTGTAGTTGGCCTTGGGTCCCACTGCACGTGTGTTTGTATCATTTTTTTCCCCCCCAAATGCTCTACTAAACTAATTAAGAAATTTGTTAAAAACTATAGATAAAATATTATATTATTTTTAAAATTTTACCAATTATTATTATTATTGTATATTAAAAAAAATTTTCTTTTTTCAATTATTAAATAAGGATAGAACAGTTAAAAAAACAAGTAATGTTCATTAATAATTGTAAAATGTCACACTTGAATTCAAAATTTTATAATCTCATGAATAAACGTTTTTGCCATTTGAACCATTAAACCATTTAAATATGTTTGTATGGTGCCCTATCTCCCTAATAAAAAAATAATTGCAAAATGTCAACTATTTTAGTACAAAAATAAAAATTTTAAATTATATATATTTTGGAGAGGAGAGAATAATAAATAATTATTTTTCTTATAATTTTTTAATTGTTAATTAAATAAAATAACTTATGTGGGGATTGTTATTGTTAGCAAATAAATACAGTGGTCTCTCTGTCTCTGTCAAAGTTTGAAAATGGTGAAGTCTTTATACTATCAAAAAAAAAAAATATGGGGAATTGAGAAATGGTTGCCTTAGTGTTTATAAAAGTTTTAGTCAAAGGGCTTCGCCAGACCACACCCAGCCTGGCCGTCAAGCTGCCGGAACAGTCAAACACTTTTTCATGTTTTCTGGATTTTTGCAGATCCCAAGTTCTGCATTATATTTTTTTTACTAATATATAAATAATGAATTAAACCACAAAAATTAAAAAATTTAGAGTTTTTAATCAGAATAAGTGTAATTTAGAAATGCCCTGCACTACCCACCATATACATATAATAAAAAAAGTTTTTTTTTATTTTTTTATAAAGCCATAACTTTTATTATAAAATATAATAAAATTCTATAAGTGAAGAGATACAATGTTATTTTTATATTGAAAAATGGAAAGTGCACAAAGAAAAATTGTTAATAGAATTTTTCATGTGTAATGCTGTAGATAGACATTCACATGTTTTTCGCAGTATAAACATTTTGAACCGGCAAATGGCAGTTGACTATATTCAAGGCAAATAATGCATTGCCAACTAAAAGAACACTGTCATGCTGAAGAATATTCCAACTACAAATAGATCAAAAAAAAAAAAAAAGAGCATGTCAACACAGCACTTCACCAGGTGAGATTTAAGTGATCTAGGTCATATTGTCTAGATTCTGTCATGTAGCCAATCAATCAGACTCATATTTGCAATCTAAATATGTTCTCAATATTATATTGATTCGAGTTAAAAATCGAAGCATAAACCACGTCAGACAAGCTCTAGAAGCAGAAGGGCATTCTTGTCCTCCAGTCATATTAATTCTTTCATCAGCATACTAAACCATAGCTAGCAGAGCAAAAGGTGGAACATCAAGAATTAAAATATTTTTCATTTCAAGCTCATGAGCAAACAACTGCTGCAGTGCACATTTTTTACACATTGCAGAAACACAAGATACACTGCCATAGGTGGAAGCAAAAACATCAAGAAAACTTGGACATAATATTGGCAAGAAATATTCAGTACCATAGAAACTGACCCGAAAACTAATTAGAAACATATTCTGAGGGATATCAGATTAGCTCGACGATATTGGAATTCTATATTTGGTTCTTCCTGACTACATAACATGAACAGTTGAAAATCTTCAACACCTAGTTATGCTATTTACCATCAACTCCATATCCAACATTACTACATTATGCAAAAATGCTTAGAGGACCGGTCTTATTTGAAGCTTCAAGACCATTTTCACGATTCCTCATCCCTGTGATCCATGGCCTGAAAGAAGATTACCAATAGTACCAAATAAACTTTTCTCAGACGAAAATAACATTTCAATATAAAAGATTTCGTTAGTTCTTTTTTGTTCTTACCTTCCTATGTTGTCTCTGCTGGTTGGATTCATCAGAATTGTCAATCTTTTTGCAGTTTTTTTAAAGACACTGCATTGCCAACAAGAACAAAATCAAACTATTACATAAATTTAGCTATCATATTACACCTTATATCATCAAGCTAATGATCGTCCAGAGAGAAAAAGATATCAACAAAGCGAAAAATACTTTTAGTTTCCCTTACAAACGATATACCTGAATGGCTCATCTCCAGTCTGTTTAACAGCACCAGTAGCATCTTGGTAGAGCACATGGCTTGACACTTCTGATCTTTCTATTCCAAACATGTTGGCCAGCCTACTATTGAGTTCCTCATAAGAACCAAGAACCGATAGGTCAAGGGTCCGACCCACATCTTCTGATTCCAGGAAAACTTTGCAGTGACCAGCATCCAAGCCAGTTTCAGTGGTATGGAGACTCTGCCATGACAAACCAGTACTGGATGATTTTTCTGTTGAGGTTTGCTTCTCATGAATTTTTGATTTGTCTGGACTTTCATCAGATAAAATTTTTTCAGATAGAACTTGTGAGACTGCATCAGTGGAACAGCTGCGAGAAATCTGTTGCTCAGTGAGTATTGGTTGACCAAAGAGTAAAAATTGGTGTCTCTTTATATTATCAGATTTCTCTGAATTTGTATTTGAGTTCCCCATCGTCAACAAGCAAGATAAATTCTCATTGCTGTTAGTTTGGCCTTTCATAAAACCTTCAGAAATTCTAGAATGTGAATTGAACCGCTGGAGACTGGATAAAAACAGCCCTGACTGCACTTTATTGTTAAGTTTATTGTTAAGTTGGAGATCGGATAAAGATATTCCAAATTGAGCATGCCTGGCTCCCTGTATGCCTGCAGGAGTGTTATCATTTAGAAAACACAAGGGGCTGCTAGGCCCAATGGGGTTGCCTGAAAATGATGGCAATTGAAATTGCCCATCAAGAGGAAAGTCCATGTGTTGTGGAAGCCGCAACTTCTTTCGTGGAGGTGAGAAAGGTGACAGGTGGATGACTGGCATATTTGACACCAATTCAACCAACCACGGGCTGACTCGTTTTACATTTTGCAGCAAATCCGGCTCATCCCATGTCACCTG
>CATIWF010071306.1:0-17003 GCA_949630135.1 Balakata baccata
ATATCATGGACTTTCATTAATCAGTTTAAGATCTATATCAATTCATATGCAAATGAATACTAATATAATGAAAATATGCCTTTATGAATGTGTACACTAAGTGCCTGAGGCGATTGCCTTTTGGGCACATCTCTAACATGAAGTACATACCGAAAATACATGTCTAGATCAGGAAATGCTACCTTCTGATCTTCCAATGTTCTAGAAGCAAAAGTAGACCAGGCCTAGTCCTAATCGGAAAGGCCAATTTCCAGACCAAGAAATGTGATGGTCTGATCGGAATAATCAAATGGACATGATCGTTGAAGAATAGACTCTACCAAAGTATGCCACATCATCTGGAAGTCAAAAGGACCAAGTCAAGCTAACTAATTTCCCGACCGGGAAGCATTCAAAGCCAGCAAACCCAGGTCCTTGGCTATGGCATCATCGAAGAGGTCCCGATCGAGACATAAGGAGTCCCAATCAGGAAAATCATATAGGAACTAATCGTTGGAGCCCTCAGCTAACTAGAAGATGCCGCATGTCAAAATAGGTCATTTTTCGACTAAGAAACCCTTGTTCCAGACCAGGAACCCCTGTTTGTAGGCTGCATTAAATGCACTTGTAAGTGAACGTTAGAAAGAGTAATGACACTCATTTGTAATGGCTAATTTGTGGGTAATCAGTATAAATACCCTACCAAACGGCCATTTAAGATACTCAACTACTTTTTAAGTGCCAAAACTCTTGCAATTTATTTTTTCAATCTCTCTTTAATTAATTGTTTTGTAAGGGTTCAAGTGTTAGCCTTAAAATACTTGGGTTATCTTGTAATTGGGTACTGTGAGCCAAATTACAAGGAATTGATTGTGTGAGCTATTAAAACACAAGAGAAATTTGGGTTGAGTGTTAGCCTTGAATGAAAACACCTAGTTGGGAGTGAGCTAGTTAAAACTCCATTGTAATATAAGGATTAGATTAGTGAATACCCCATTGAAATTGGGGAGAGAAGTTGGATTAGTTAACACCCGAACCTCTATAAAATTTCGTGTGTCCATCTCTTATAACCTTTATCTTCCTTTTGCGTGCAAAATTTTTAATTTTCCACCAATTCATCCCCCCTTCTTGGTGATTGTTTGGACAATAAGGAGAATTGATGGAAAATACCTCTAGGGTGAGAGAACATCAAAGGCTAGGGTTTAGGGCTCTTAAACCGCATTAATGAACCTATTTATATTAAACCTATCATGACCATGACACTCAAAAGTCACCCAAAATAGTTAATCTCAATAGTCACAGTCGTGACTCCTGCTGTCATGCCCTGACTATCTCACAGCTTACTTGATTTTATGCCTTTTTAACCCTAAACATCAAACTTAAGCCAACTTTTACCCAAAAATCTTGCATAAACCTCAAATAAGCCTTCATATACCTACAATATCCCTCTCTTATACTCTCATATGTATCTTATAACAACTAAGTCCCAACTAGCGGGTATTACAACCCCACTTAGAATTGGGCAGATTCTTTCATCATTTTCATGCTTAGCCTTGATCCCAAAATCTTTTGTGTTGTGGATGAGGCAGGAACAACATAATCATCCTGCCTCAGTCCCTGCTATGTATAAACTTAATTAATAATTTTTTTTAAAATAATAAAATGAAAATATAACACTTATTTAAAGCACAAAATATTTTTATTTAAAAAACATATAATTAACTAATTAATTAAAAGAATAAAAATAAAAATATTTTGAATATTAAAATAAAATAAAAATTTTTAATACAATTAGAGATCGGGTTGGTGTCGGAGATCCTCGTCCCTATATGATGTGGGGATGAAGACAAAAAAAAATTTTTGTTGGGGAGAGGGGTGGAGAGTTCAAGACAGGATGATAAAACCTACCTTGAAACTGCCCCACTACTACTCTTAAGAGGTAAGGGTATTATAGTTAATAAATTATAAAATCAAATGTTTAATGATAGGGTAAAATGTTTTTATTGCTATTAAAATATTTGTATGTGTATCAAATATTTTTCTTGTTGATTCATGGTGATGTAAATATTGGATTTATTAATGTGGATATCAAATTTGCTAATGTAGCTATCAGATTTGTTGATATAGATGCTGAAAAAGTTTTGGATATTATGATCTAAAACTAAACTTCAAAATTTTGGTACCAATTTGATACAAAATAAAGTTTTTGTACCACATTGATACACTTGTAAAAATTTTGGTAGCAATAAAATATTTTACTCATTAATGATATCAAATTGAAATATAGTGCAACAATGGTAAAAAGGTCAAATGAATCAGTCTTTGAAGTATAGCCCTTAGAATGAGTCACCCCTTTAAGTATAACTCGGTACAATAAGGCCCTAATTGTACCGAGTCAACCTCCAATCTACAATTTGAGCCACAATGAACACAAGAGAAGAGAAGTAAATTGTTTTGGCATGAACACACAAATGAAGAAACAATATGTCCTCAATTGACTCATTAGCTTGGTTACACAGTTAATAAGTAATTAGCCAAAATGAAATTACAAGTAAGCAAATTGGTACTTGGAATAAAAATTGTTTAACTCCAAATAGATTTTTGGAAAATGAAAAGAAGGAAAAGCTGGTTCAACTTGTAATTCCTTACAAATATGCACCTTTTCTTTTTTAAATTCTTTTCATTACTTTACAACCTTCTTCAAGAACATACTAGTTAATTTAAAACACAAATTCCCAAAGCCTTGTTACCAATGTTCAGTGTTTACATCGTCATCGAGAATAGGCAGTGCATGGAATGCACATAAAAAAATTATTCATGTAGTGGTGATGACGACAATGCTTGTTGAGTTGAAAAGGAAGTGTGTAAATGACGGTGTTACTACAAATGAACTCATATTCTTGGTAGTTTTACTTGCCCACCACATATGTTTAATAAATTTCCTATATGACAAACATTTGACCACACACCAATATCACTAAATATATCCTCATATTTGAGCTCCAAAATCTACAACCAAATGAGCAAGGCTCCAGAACCATGTCTTAAGCAAACAGAACAACAAACACCTAATACCCAAAATTTTAAAACAAGAATAGATCTAGTAATGAAATGTTACTCCTATCAAAGCTTTTTCGAAAGCTTAGATCTTATTCTTTTAGCAAAATCCAAATTAATATAACTTACTAAAGGTCTTTCGTCATTGCAGCTGAATCAATATAGAAACAAATAGCTTGTAAGATGAAATTGGTGATGGCTAAGAGATAAAATATCAATGATAGTGATGGACAAGGAGAGGCAAGTCCAACGGACAAAAGAAGAAGAAAAAGAAGAATGGAGATGAAGAAGTTAAAAGAAGAGGGGCGAATAAGATAACAAAATGATGGAGGAGCAAGATGACAAGGTGATAGGGTTGAAATTTTTATTTTTGGTGAAAAAAAGTTTTAAATATTCAAAATTTTAATTATTCAAAAAAGCTTTGTATTGAATAGGATGAGAGACCAGCTCGTAAAGTATATATGTCATTTATGTATTATATTTACTTTAGCCAATAAAAATAAAATATATGTATTTATTTTAACTAATAAAAATAACAATTAAATGTATTAGATAATAAATATAATTTAATTAAGAATTTGTCGTATTTTGGTCGGGCAAAACAAAAGACATGGAGATAATTTTCGCAAAATGAGGCGGCCACTTCATTTAAGAAATGCCAACGTGGCACACAGCTGAAAGTAGCTTTAACCCACCCACGCTTACTCTTTTGTATTTTTAGCACTCTTTGCTTCACTTCTCTCGCACCTTCGTTATTATCACCGGTTTCATCTCCTTCCTTCTTCCTTCACCTCCTCGTCATCCTCCGCCGCTCTCTCCGCCTCTGCCACCATGCAAGCCCTTCAGTCAACGTCTCTTCGAGCATCCCCTATAAACCCCCTACATAAGAAGACTCGTAATGCGAGAAAAGCCCCAGCTAAAAAAGTGTCCTTTATCACTGCTTCATCTACCAATAATAATACCATTTCAACGCCCAAGCGCGAGAAGGACCCCAAGAAAAGAGTCGTAATCACCGGCATGGGGTTGGTGTCTGTCTTTGGGAATGATGCGGATGTTTACTATGATAATTTGCTTGCTGGAAAGAGTGGGATCGGACCGATTGACCGGTTTGATGCCTCCAAGTTTCCTACCAGATTCGGTGGGCAGATACGAGGGTTTAGTTCTGAAGGGTATATTGATGGGAAAAATGATAGGAGGCTTGATGATTGTTTGAGGTATTGCATTGTCGCCGGAAAGAAGGCGCTCGAAGATGCAGATCTTGGAGGGGATAATCTATCCAAGGTTTGTTTTTGGATTTTTGGATAGTATTTTTGTCTTTTAATTGGTGCTTTTTTTTTTGGGGGGGGGGGGGGGGGGGGGTTTGGTTTCATGTGGTGGCACTTCGGTTACTGATTATGGATATTGGATCTGAATATCATTTATAGGAAATTTAGTATTAGTTAAACAGATATTGAACTTGTTGATATTACTAATTGTCACAGTTTGTCTTTTCATATTATCTGAAATTGGTATCTTTAGGAAAATGTTAAACATGCAAGAGTAAATTATTTTCTTTTGAATGCTTCCTTGTGTTTGTGACCTTTTAGCTTTGGTTTTAGTTTCACTCAACTGGTTCCTTATGCGTTATGGAGTTATTGAATGATATGTTGTCTGGAATCATTTTTGTTTTTGGTGTTTGTAACACTTCTGCTATTTAACAATTGATTAATTTAACACTTGCATGTTTCTTTTTACCTTTAAAAGTATACGAGTTATATTGCCATTTTTCCTCTTGTTTGAGGCTTATGAGTTTGCAGTTCCTCTACCTGGTTTTACTTTGTTAACTTTGTTAAAGTTTTCATGTGGAAATTCCCATAATTTCCAATAAATTTAAATTCAGATACGCCTGGAATTCGAAATACTGTTACTTTATTTCTGGATAATACTGCAATAATTGATTGCTAGCCAGTATATATTGCTCATTGGAGTTTCAAATACTCACTCATTAGTTACCATATTAAATTATATGATCTGCACATAACCAATAAATGCATATGAATAGGAGAATTCAGGATCAAGTAGTGCATTGGAATGTGAATGTGGATGCAGGATTGGCCATAATCATAAAACTGAATAAGGTTTATGGTTTCTTCTCTTAAAACTAAAAGCAAAAGCTAAACTGCAAAAAATAACAAAATAACGAATTTGTTTAGATGTTATGGCCTTATAGAAAACACACATAGGGTCTGTTTGGCATTACGTTTGGAAAAAGTGTTTTTCGGAAAAAAATTTGTATTTTTTACTCTTTTTGAGTTTTGAAAATTGCTTTTGGTAGAAGCAGATAAATATATATTTTTTTTAAAAGCAAGTTTGAAAAAACAGTTTATAAAAAATTAAAAAAATCAATCAATTAAATAAAAAAAAATTCAAAATCTGCTTTTAAGACCTTCAATAACAATTCCAAACACCCCCATATAAAATGGTTACCTCTGTTTTTTAAGTTATTTATTTGTTTTTTTTTAATTTTCATTTTTAAATTAAAAGGCATTTGAGCAAGTGTGGGATCATTGCTCCAGTATCTGATCTATATGGGTTGTACTGAATTGAATTTGTGATATTTCTGTTAGTCTCATAGCTATGTGTCAAATCTGATTTTCTGCTTATTTATGTTCATTGCAGATTGATAAAGAGCGAGCCGGTGTGCTTGTCGGAACAGGGATGGGTGGACTTACTGTCTTTTCAGATGGTGTTCAGGCTCTAATTGAGAAAGGACATAGGAAAATTACCCCATTTTTTATTCCATATGCTATAACAAACATGGGGTCTGCCTTGCTTGCTATTGAACTTGGTCTCATGGGTCCAAATTATTCAATCTCAACTGCTTGTGCTACATCCAATTACTGCTTCTATGCTGCTGCCAATCACATACGCCGAGGTGAAGCTGAATTGATGATTGCTGGTGGAACTGAAGCTGCCATCATTCCCATTGGTTTGGGAGGTTTTGTAGCATGTAGGGCCTTATCACAGAGAAATGATGATCCACAAACTGCTTCAAGGCCATGGGACAAAGATCGAGATGGTTTTGTTATGGGTGAAGGTGCAGGAGTGTTGGTAAGGCTATATCTGTTTGTGTACTATGTTTTGATCCTGATCCTCCGCCCCACCCCAAATGAACCCATCTTTTTTTCCTTTCCCACTTGGGAACAACCTTTATGGTTTTGGACATTGGTCCTTGATGTGATCAATAATAAAATGCATTTCTGTATGAATTGTCCGTACTGTTTTTAGGCTTCTTGATAAGAGTTGGAGTATAGCATTTTGTAATAAGTTGTGGTTTTTCTGGCAGGTAATGGAGAGCTTGGAGCATGCAATGAAACGAGGTGCACCAATCATTGCCGAGTACTTGGGAGGTGCTGTTAATTGTGATGCTTATCACATGACTGATCCGAGAGCTGATGGACTTGGGGTCTCTTCATGCATTGAGAGAAGTCTTGAAGATGCCGGTGTGTCACCCGAGGAGGTAGGTTTTTGTCTTTGTTTCTTTTTTTTTTTTTTTAAGTTCTGAAGGCTAATCTTATATGTTCTAATGCCTTCTTATTTGGCAATTACTGTTTCTGTGGCCCACTTTATGCCGATTTCTACCTGGATGGCAGTCTCCATTGAATACTCATTTTATTTTGGTCTTTTTGTCTAACATGGGAGTTTCATCTGCATTATGTATAAATATTTCTGTGAGAGTGAATTTCTTGTTTTGAAGATACGGGGAGAGACAAGATTGGTGCTGTTTAATATTTGTAAGAACAAGAGAAAATAAATGAATCATGAAACTGTAATTCAGTTAGGAGTATGATGGAGGCATTTATATTATTAGAAGTATTGTCCAGGATTTAGCAAGGACATGATAGCTATCCTGAGTTAATTTTGATCTGTCATATTTATTAAGATTGTCTTAGTTGAATTAATGCTTAACTGTTACATAATGAGGGGCATTATGTGGATTTTATGGAATTAGTTTGCCTACCCCTTGTAGTTGCTCTGCCCTTTGTTCTTTAATGTGATTGAGATGGATTTACAATCATGTTTGGATGTTTAGAAGATCCCAATAAAAAGCAGTGGAATTTTCTATATTACTCTTGTAAAATACATTGAAGAACTAATAGAGGGATACTTTTTATCTTTTGTGATTGGAACATATAAAATATAGTTGATTTACACTAGCACAGAATGCTACTGAACTGAGATCTGAAATTAGCTTTGAACTTTATGCTTTTTCTGATTTGAGGTGGAATCATAAGAATTTGGATTAACAATAGAATATTTAAATTTAAATTTAAATTTTTTGTTCAATTCATTGGATTCCTGACAGGTAGAAAAGCGACATGGGGGTTTAGGTTGTAATTAGCTTCTTCCGCCGCCACGTCATATCATTATAGTTTCCTTGAACAACATAACTTCACAAACTAAACTACTCCTATTGCCTTTCCAGGTTAACTACATAAATGCACATGCAACTTCCACTATTGCTGGAGACCTTGCTGAGATAAACGCTATAAAAAAAGTTTTCAATAATACTTCTGAGATCAAAATCAACGCAACCAAGGTAATCTCCCCAAGTTTTGACACTCCAGAGACTTTAGTTGTTGATCTCTAGCTTTTGGTGATTGATGTTTTCTGCTTTTTTTTTTTTATTTATTTATTTTTAGTCCATGATAGGGCATTGCCTTGGTGCTTCTGGAGGTCTGGAAGCAATTGCCTGTGTGAAGGCAATCACCACTGGATGGTTGCATCCTACCATTAACCAATTTGTATGTGTCAGATCATTTTTGTGTTTTTAATTTCTGAGATTGGCGTGCTTTATATCCTTTATTTTTATTTTCTTTTGGTTAAATATAACATTATTTTCCATGCCTACAGAACCCAGAACCTTCGGTTGAATTTGACACTGTTGCCAATACAAAGCAACAGCACGAAGTGAATCTTGGTAACATGGCGAAACTAATAGCTTTGATGCTTTGATTATTAATTGCTTTAACTCCAAAAATCTGAATTAATAGTCTTTTCAGCCATTTCGAATTCCTTCGGTTTTGGTGGACACAACTCTGTGGTGGCCTTTTCTGCATTTAAGCCCTGAGCGTCCAGCTTGTCTGCGTTTCTTCCTTACCTTTCTGCGTTTCTTGTAGGAACCAGTCTTGCTTACTTGAGAATCATCGCTTATAGACTTGTTATTGAGGCTGCTTGTCTTTTTAACTTGAGCCTCTAATAGTCATTCTCTTCCAGCCATTCATATTGTTACCCCTAATAATATGAATCTGAACTGTAGCACAAGATTTTTTGTTTATTTTCTTCTTTTAAATAAATTTTCATATTTTATTTTCCTTGGAACGTTAGCTGAAGGCCTACGGGGGTGAGTTGGTTCGGTTTTAAAGTGTGAACTATGTAATGGTTTGAAGCAGAGATAAGTCTTTGAATTGAGAGTGTTGGAAAAATACGAATAAATACAAATATCGGGTAAATGTAAATATAGGGTAATTGAATTATCTCTCAGCAGAAGCCAAATAATCAGATTTTGATCTACAATTTTAAATGCGTAAATATTGTATATTCAACACTTGGAATACGTTTAAGTGATAGAGAATACTGCAAGTCTTTCATATAATCTACATTCTCATTATCTAAGATCATATAGGTGGTTTTGAAAGCAATATGTGTTCTATGTATTATGTGTTTTTAATTCAAATAGGTATTATTTCTACTATATAAGAGATAAAGAATAAGAAGTCTATTTCTGTTAGAATATCTAAAATAGAGTTTAAATTCATTCAAACTCAATATCCTTAAATATAAAATAAATAATTAATAAATAAGTATTTATTTACTTTTATATATGTGGATATTTTCCACGTCTCCCACTCGTCTACATTGAATTATTTGCTCTTAATATAATTCATATTCTTACAAGACAGTGGAACAAAAAATACAAAGTCATAATTACTATATTAAGTCACCATCTAACTAACGTAGCAAATATTTCGTCTTTGTCCTAGACATTTTGATCACATTTGATTAAGTACTCTCAATGCCTTATGAGAAAACACTAAGCAGTACTTAATTCAAACTCACATACAAAAATATGTATCCATGATTACTTTGTACACTAAGCAAGGTGATTGCTTGGGCAATGGATCATAAACTCATGATGTGACTACAAAATATCTTCCTAAAGAGTCATTAATTCATTTTTATTTGGATAATTTTCTAGCTATATCTCACATGATCGCAGTTATTAGAGAAGTGCTCTAAAGACAATTACATTTAGTGCTTGTTGCACAAATTTATTTAATTAATAAAAAACATCTTTGTTAATTTGATATTCATTTAATGTATGAATTGATTGTGATCTTGAATCAATTAATGAAGTCTTTGATGCATAACATAGCATGAAGTAAATCATGATGAAATCATGATAACGAGATTTTTTTCATGTGTAATTATGTTAGTATATAAATTATCCCTAATCATATGATTAATGAGATGAGACATTATTAATCGGGATAGACTAGCACATGTTATATTTCTTGATTTGATCAAGTAGTTGATCTCGTAAACTATAGACGAGATGATTACAGTTAACATGTGAATGCTTGCTAGGAGTAGTCAAATATATTGGATAACCTGCTATGAGACAATCATATGGATTATCTATTCAAATATCAATGATAGTCTCATCATAGCAATGATGCAAGTATCCTTAGACTTGAAGTACTCAATGATATCTTGGATACTAATTGTGCTTTGACCTTATTTCTTGTTGCCTTATAGAGGTCGCTCATAGGGTGGTAATTGGCTACAACTTGAGGTATTCGAAGGTAATTGGATAGCCAACAAAGGATTCACCACTCCTAATAGGAGGAGATTATACCTATGGCCTCTTGTCGAGGTCATTACTTAGAAATCTATTTTAGAGTGGAAATATCATGAAAATGGTCTTCACTAACATATCTAATAGAGTAATAAGTTTCTAGGACAAGATCTAACATCACTTAGGCTAGGTGTGACGTAGTCAGTTTGGCGGAAGTTGACACATCATTATCCATGCTCTGAACCGAGTGGGGTATAGAATGATGAAAGGACGAATTGAACGGATATTGTTTATGGAAAGATTCGTAGTCAAACCACTGACTTTTCCGATTAATTGTGAGTCATAATGTGTTGCTCATGACTTGTTCAAATTAATTGTTAATTCGTATGGCCAATATAATGGGGAATCTAATAGAGCTAACATAACCGAGAACCTAATGGGTCACACACATTGAATGTGTGAAAAATAAATAAAATTATCTTGAATAGGATCCAAAATTTGAGAGAAAAATATTTGGAATTGGATTGTGATGGGATCGCGAAAATATTCTAGAAAAATCGCTTAGGGGGGATCACAGGTCTATACGGGCCGTGCGGGTCTGCTGGCCGGTTGGCAAGGATAGCTAAGCTTGCCCAGCAGGCCCATACGCACAAATGTCTGGCAGTAATATAGTGGCCTAATTGGTCACTATTCTCCAATTTGTTCCTATTTTAATGCCACTTGATTTTTGAAACAAATTTGGGTTAGAGTGAGACTCTATACCCTAGAAGCAATTGTGGAGATATATAAAAATTAATTTTGAGCAGAAAATTAATTAGGCTCCATGAATTAAAAATTAATTCTCTTAAAAAATTCTCTCAAGAATACTTCGTCTTTGCTAGCACATTGTGAGTGTTCTATCCATCACTCTTGTGGGTTTCATTCTTCAATCTTTATGTGGACTTCATTAGAAACACATATACTTGGATAGTTGTGGTTTGCAATAACCCGACAATGTGAAAAATTGAAGAATTAACTCAAAGAATTAAAGGTAATAATCTTCTTACTATATGATAGTTTAATTAATTAATTTTAGTGCATAAGTGTATCCTTTGCTTCAAGTTTTGAAAAATTTTATTTTCCGCTATATTTTATGCATTGGATATGTCTTCAAAGCCCAACATTGGTATTAGAGGCTCCTTATGTCCATTAGAATTAACTTTAATTCAAGGTATAATTGGATTTCACTGTTTTGGTATTTTGGGTTCCATTGAGTTGAAAATTTGATATTAATTAATAAATTCATTGTAATTTATTTTTCTTTCTATAATCTGATATAATATGATTAAGGATGTTAATTATGATTGAAAAATAATTTAAATGAGATTTAAATGATTAAATTCGGATTTATATCAAAATTGCTAAATACTAGGTTTTAGTGATCTAGTGATGTTGATTGAATTGTTTGATGGGGCTGATTGTAATATTTTTGTAATTTGATTATTAAAATATTATTTGTACATGTTATGAATGTGTTTAAGCCCTATAATGGTTCATAAATTAATTAAAAATCATTTTAATTAATTTTGCAAACTATTAACAAAACCGAGATTGTTATTGTGTAACGCGCAGGGTTGTTTTATTTGAATTTTTTTGTATGTGTATGTTTAGGTTCCAGCATTTCTAATATTTTTTTATATGATATTTAAGATGTTATTTTGATATTTGATACATGCTAAAATGATTTTATTCAATTGTGAATTTCCAAATTAATTATAGTTGTCAAATGGTTCATTTTGAGTGTCCAGTGGTTGGTTCGCTAGTCTTGATACTTTTGGCTTATGCCAAAACTATTTTGATTGACTTAAGTTGATCTAAAAATTAATAATTTAAACTTCTGGAATTTTTGGGAAATTTTTGGGAAATTTTAGAATTAATTTAGATTGAATAATTTCACTTCTGGTATGACTAGTTTGTGGTATGTATGATAAAATTAAATTGTTTAATTTTAAATTAGATTTTGAGGTGAATTAATTTCTGAAAATATGGCAATTTAATTTTATTAAATGGTAAAGCCCATATTGAAATTGGATACAAAATAAAATTGGCCCAATCGACATAAATAGTTAATTACGGTTCAAATGTTTAAACCGGTTTTTCAAATTGGAATCCAAATTTATCATTATCTTTTTACCTTAATTTTATGCATTAGACAATGCATGCTAGGGGTGTATAGAAAGACATAATGGATGATTATAGACTTAGCCCAATGTGATTGAGCATGCATGGTTAAATTTTTGTTTTATGGTAAATAAGGTCTACATGTCCCTACCTCTCTTCTTTTTTTCTTTCTCGTGTATTTCTTTTCTCATCTTACTCCATTCAAATGTAAATTGAGATTTTCTATTTTGAAATATGTAATTAGATTACATAGGTTTAGGATAGAATGAAGATGGAAATGAGCAAGAAGCAAAGGAGATGATACCATAATTAAGAAGACTTAGAGATAGGAATTTGATTTATATTTTTGGGTTGTAATTCATGCATATACCTAGATGATACCTAATCAATCTCCCTTTGGCTCAAGGGATTGACATTAGTATGTCCATAATCATACCATATAGTTAAAGTAACTATCTTTATATATTCTTGTGATGATGAATGTATATATGCATGTTAGAATACGATGAGACTAAATTAACAAAATTCCTCACTAAATAAATAATTAAGTCTTACGCCTTCCATTAATGTGGCAAGAACCAGAGTTCTTCTAGGGTTGGGATATTGAGTAGCCTCAAGCTTACTCTATAAAAATATGTTTAAACCATTGAAATTCGATTTCATGATTAATGGGCTGGACTTAATCGATATCATTGACTTGTTGGATTTGCGCCAAGGTCAATGTGTATTGGAGGCGATATTGGGTAAGTGTATATGAGATGTACACATGTCAAGAGTTGATAGCCCAATGAGTGTGCACACATCAATACATTGATATCACAAAATTCGGTAGTTGCATGGAAATGCAGTCGGTATGGATCATATACCTACCAACCAAACTAAGGGTGGCTTGTTGTGTTGCCTCAAGGTCATTCTTAGCTAAGTTGGATATCGAACCACTGGGAGAACTTCCAAATAGATTCTCTCGGATTCATAGTGAGGGCTATGGGTTTGCAATAAAATAGTGGGAGTCATAATGCAATTTATTAAAGACCTAATAATCATGAATTTCATTTACATTCTAACATGTTATCTTTTACATATAGGTTGCTAGAATCATCATCATGTTTAATGGAGCCACATAAGTGTACTGGGCACAATTTCCTAGACATGCTTAGGAATTTGAGAATTGTTCTCAAATCTGAAAAAAATAGGCTATGTCTTGGATGGGTCACTTCCCGATCCCCCTGCTGCTAATGCTTCTGAATATGTTCAGAAGGCTTACAAGAAGCATCTCGATGATAGTGAGATGGCAGGTTGTATTATGCTTGCCACTATGTCACTAGAGCTTCAAAAGCAGCATGAGTTTGTAGATGTAAATACCATAGTCAACCATCTCAAGGAGCTTTTTGATGTGCAAGCATGATTCGAAAAGTTCGAGATCTCTAAGTAGCTCTTCCACGCCAAAATAGTTGAAGGGACATCTCTCGTGCAACATGCACTGAAGATGAATGGCTTTAGTGAGAGATTGGGTCAGCTGGGCTTTATGATGAATCATGAATTAAGTATAGACTTGATTATTTCTAATTTGCCTGATAGTTATTCACAGTTTGTGCTTAATTATAGGATAAACAAGATTTCCACATCCATCCCTGAGCTGATCAATCTGCTTAAGATAGTTGAGCCTTCTATCAAGAAGGATAGTAATGTTGTGATGCTGATGGACTCTTCTAGTTCTAATTAGAAGAACAAGAAGAAGAAGCAGTCCACGAAACCTAAGGGAGGTGTGGCCAAGAAGAAGGCTAAAGAGACTACCCAAAGGGGATATGCTTCCATTGTGGCAAGGATGGCCATTGGAAGAGGAATTGCAAGCCCTACTTAGAGTCCTTGAAGAAGAAGGCATCTGATGCTCCATCTACTTCAGGTATTTATGTCATTGAGGTTAATATTGTTTCCAATAATAAAATATAGGTATTAGATACCGGTTGTAGCTCGCACATATGTACTGATATGCAGGGTCTAAGGAATAGTAAGCAGCTCAATAAGGGAGAGTCAGACCTGTGCATTGGAAATGGAGCAAGAATTGCTGCATTAGCTGTAGGAACCTATGTATTAACCCTCCCCTAAGGGACTTACTTTAAATTTGGATAATTTTTTTTATGTACCCGCCTTGACTAAAAACATTATTTCAGTTTCTAGTTTAAATAAAGATGGTTTCCATTTGGCTTTTAGTAACAATAGTTGTTTTCTTATGTACATTATGCAATGAAATTTACATATTAGTTATGTCGAATCCAATTTACAATATCAATGACAATAATAAAAGAGTAAAAATGGATAACCCTAAACCATCTTATTCATGGTGTTGTCACTTTGGCCATATTAGTGAGAGGCGTATGACTAAGCTACTGAAAGATAGTAGCTTAGGGTCATTTGATTATGAATCATATGACACATGTGAATCTTGCTTGTTAGGCAAGATGACAAAGTTACCCTTTAAAGGAATTGGTGAAAGTACTGATAGGCATTTGGACCTAATACATTCAAATGTATATGGCCCAATGTCAATACATGCCTGAGGTGGTTATCCCTACTTCATTACATTCATCGATGTCTATTCACGATTTAGATATGTGTATCTTATGAGATACAAATATGATGCATTTAAAAAATTCAAAGAATTTAGAAATGAAGTAGAAAAATAAATTGGCAAAAGTATTAAAACACTTAGATAAGATCGAGGTGGCGAATACTTAAGCCAAGAGTTTTAGGGCTATCATAGAGATAATGGGATATTATCCCAATGGACTCCACCTTATATACCACAACACAATGGTATGACTAAAAGTAGAAACTAAATCTTGTTAGACATGGTGAGGCCTATGATGAGCTTTGCAAAACTCCCTAAGTCATTTTGGGGTTAGGCACTGGTTATTAGAGATGTGCCCAAAAGGCAATCGCCTCAGGCACTTAGTGTACACATTCATAAAGGCATATTTTCATTATATTAGTATTCATTTGCATATGAATTGATATAGATCTTAAACTATTTAATGAAAGTCCATGATATAAAACATAGCATGAAGGAAATCATGATGGGATCATGATAATGAGATTCCTATCATGTGTAATTATGTTAGTATCTAAATTATCCCTAGTCATAGGATTAACAAGATGAGACATTGTTGATCCGGATAGACTAGCACATGTTATATTCCTTGATTAGATCAAGTAGTAGATCTCATAAGCTGTGACCATGAGATATTCAATGTTAACATGTAGATGTTTGCTAAGAGTAGTCAAGTACATTGGATGACCTCCTATGAGACAATCGTATGGATTATCTATTCAAATGTCAATGATTATCTCATCATAGCAATGGTGCATGTATCCTTAGACTTGAGGTACTCAAGGATATCTTGGATACTGATTCTATGCTTTGACTCCATTCCTTGTTGCCTCAAAGAGGTTGCTCATAGGATGGTGATTGGGTGCAGCTTAAGGTATTCGAAGGTAATTGGGTAGCCAATAGAGGATTCACCGCTCCTGATAGAGGGAGAGTATACCTACGGCCTCTTGTCGAGATCATTACTCGGGAATCTCTGGCCAGAGTGGAACTGTCATGAAAATAGTTTTTAGTGACATGTCTAATTGAGTAATGAGTCTCAGTGACAAGATCTAAAATCATTGGGGCTAGGTGTGACGTAGTCAGGCTAGCGGGAGCTGACACATAGTCCATGCTCTGAACCGAGTGGGGTATAGGATGGTGAAAGGACGAATTACACATATTGTTGTCTATGGAAAGGTTCGTAGTCAAACCATTGAATTTTCGGTCAATTGGGGATCATGATGTGTTGCTAGATACTGCTCACGATTTGCTTAAATTATTTGATAATTTAAATGGCCAACATAACCGGGAACCTAATGGGTCACACGCTTTGAAGATGAAAAGAATGAGCAAAATGGCTTAGGATGAGATCCAAAATATGAGAAAATTATTTTGAGTTGGTTCGTGATAAGATCGCGGAAATGAGATCCAATAGTACACAACATAGTACATGATGAATCCAATAGTCTAGGCTTATGGAGTCTCATCCATGCTAGTCTATTTATCTTTGGACATAAAGACTTAGAGAGGGTAAACCTATCGATCATAGGAACAGATCCTCTCATAGACTACTTCATGCTAACCACTTTAGCATATTAACTAAGTAGACTAAAAAGAATGAGTAACCTCTTTGATCTATCTCTATAGATCTTAATCCCCTTTTGGTAGGTTACTTTTAAAATCCTTTTTGGAGAATTATTTTAGAGTAACAAATTGACTAACTTAGAAATGAGAAATCATTTCCTACTAATAGTATGTCTTCCACATACTTCACTAGGAACAAAATGGCACTCCCATTAACCTTCTTGAAAACACATGAATCATCCCAAATTGTGAGAAAAGCAAACTCCTTGGTTATCTCATCAATTTAGATGTCTCAACTCCTGGATGTTTGCATTAATCCATCAATGGATTTTGCAATTTGCATCCCGTTTCATCATCACCAGATATGAATCTCTTAGGTTGTGTTATATACACATCTTAATTCAGATTTCCAAAATGAAACCAGCCTTCATATCAATTTGCAAATCTCATCATAATGATTAGTAATGACGAGGAGTAATATGATGGATTTAAGCATAGTATGTGGAGTAAAAGTCTTATCAAAGCCAATCTTTGTCTTTAACAATGTCTTTTAACTACCAACTCTAGCTTTATAGGTAACTGCATTACCTTCCATATTCTAAAATTTTCAGAATCTTGTCATAAGTAGTAGGCTCATCATTCTATATGAGCAATACGACCTTTTGTTCACTTATAAGAGATCGATATCTCTTAGGAACAACTCGTATCCTACTTTACTTATGAAGCTTTGGTGTTTCTTAAGGTTTTACTGTTACTTTATCTATATGAATAATATATTTGGGCTTTGCCAGTTGATTT
>CATIWF010071348.1:0-17573 GCA_949630135.1 Balakata baccata
AATGCTAATAAGGCAACTATACTAATTAGGATATTATACTAATTATGATATTTACAATCACTAATTAGGAGATTATCTAATTAGGATATTTGCTACCACTAATTAGGGGATTATCTAATTAGGATATTATATTCTGTAACACTCCCCCTCAAGCTAGAGCATAGATATTAATCATGCCTAGCTTGTTACAAAGATAATCAACTCGAGCCCCATTTAAAGCTTTGGTGAAGAGATCTCCCAATTGTTCTCTTGTCTTCACATATCCTGTGGAGATCAAATCTTGTTGTAGTTTCTACCGAACGAAGTGGCAGTCGATCTCAATATGTTTATTCGTTCGTGGAAAACAGGATTAGAAGCAATATGAAGAGCAGCTTGGATATCACACCACAACTTTGTTGGTACCGTAATCTTGAGAACCACCTCAGTCAAGAGTTGACATATCCACATAAACAATCTGACAGATGTTAGTTTAGCAACTAGAGAAAAAGTGTCAGAATAATCCACTCCATAGGTCTGAGCATAGCCTTTAGCAACAAGCCGGGCCTTTAAGCGAGCAACAGACCCATCAGGATTCACCTTAACTATGAACACCCATTTGCAACCAATAGCTTGTTTCCCTGGAGGTAAATCAACTAAGGTCCAAGTACCATTGTCATCCAAAGCATTCATTTCCTCCAGCATTGCATTACACCATCCAGAATGAGACAAGGTTTTATGAACAGTTTTAGGAATAGTGATGGAATCAAGAGATGCAACAAAGGAACAAGAAGAGGGTGACAAGTGATGATAAGAAACAAAAGAGGAAATAGGATAAGTACATTGGCGCTTACCTTTGCGCAAAGTGATAGAAAGATCATCACTTGAAACAGGGTCTGATGATAGAGGAGTTGGTGCAGGATATGGATCAGGAGGTACTGTCTTCTAGAATAGACCTGACGAATTGGGGGCTTAACAGGAGCCGAGTGAGGAACTGATTTAGAGGATGTGATAGTGTAGACAAACAAATCATCATCCTTCCCCTGATGTGCTAAAGCAGAAGATGAGAAATATGATGTTTCTTCCAAAAAAGTGACATCATAGGATACAAGGTACTTATTAAGATCAAGACAATAACACCGATACCCCTTTTTTTGCAAACGAGAATATCCAACAAAGATACACTTTAATGATTTGGGATCTAATTTAGTGACATGTGGAGAAATATCGCGAACAAAACAAGTACTACCAAATATCTTAGGTTTGATAGGAAACATTGATTTAGTAGGAAAGAGAATACAGTAAGGAGTCTCACTATGAAAAATAGAGGAAGGCATGCAATTAATCAGAAAACATGCTATTGAAATTGCATCAACCCAAAAAGTTTTAGGAACTTTCATTTGGAACAAAAAAGCTCTTGCTATTTCAAGGAGATGTCTGTTCTTTCACTTTGCTATTCCATTTTGTTATGGGGTATCAACACAAGATGTTTGGTGAAGGATGTCATTTTGAATCATATAATTTTGAAAAGAATTTGACAAATATTCTTTTGCATTATCATTTCGCAATGTATGGATAGAAACATTAAATTGTGTTTTAACCTCAATACAAAAGGTACAAAAGTGAGTAAACAATTCTGAACGACTTTTCATTAGATATAACCAAGTCATACGAGAATAGTCATCAACAAAAGTTACAAGTATTTAAATATAATTTTAGACTGAACTAGACAAGGATCTCAAATATTAGAATGAACTAACTCAAAAAGAAAATTTGCTTTTTTATTGACTCTTGGACTCGAACTAAGACAATGATGTTTAGCAAACTGACACGACTCACAATCTAAGGAAGATAACCTACTAAACTGAGAATACAACTTCTTAAGCAAAGGAAGAGATGGATGCCCCAACCGACAATGCGCCTGAAAAGGGGATGTAACTCCAAAGCAAGCAAGAGATTTAAGTATGTGGGTGTCAAGAATGTAGAGGCCTCCTGACTCATGTCCTTTACCAATAATCTTCTTCGTCATAAGATCCTGAAATAAGCAATTATCAGGAAAGAATGAAATGCAGCAATTAAGAGTGCGAGTAATTTGGCTTATAGAAATAAAATTGAAAGATAACTGAGATAAATGAAGAACATATGTCAAAGGAAGCAAGGGGGTAGGAGTAATTGTGCCAGACCCAAGAACAGAAGATGATAACTCATCTGCTAAGGTGACATTAGAAATGGATTTATGCGACTTAAAAGTAGAAAAGAGGCTAGAATTACCTGTCATATGATTTGTGGCACCAGAATCAATGACCCATTTGGAGGAGGTGGAAACAAGACATGCATTGGATTCACCTGAATCTGCAATGGCAGTAACTGGGATAGATGAAGATTTCAATGATTCCCGGTACTGAGAGAACTTGGCAAATTCATCTACAGAGATAAGAATTGATTTCTCAGATGCATCAGTAGTGGTTGCCACATAAGCAGAGTGAGCTTTCTGATTTCTATTATGAAGCTTTCTACAATCCTTCTTCATATGGCTTGGCTTATGACAATAATGGCAATCACTCCTAACTCCGGTGCTCGAGACTCGAAAGAATTGGATCCCCCTCCTTTATCACCACCACTGTAATAAGAATGTCCAAACTCATGATTTTGTCTGACAAGAGCACTATTGTACTGAACAGGTGGAGTTCCCTCTATGCGAAGTATCCTGCTAAAAACATCGTGTAAAGAAGAAATCTCAGAACTTGAAAGTATCCGAGACTTTGCAGTCTCAAATTCAGGAGGGAGACCAGCTAAAAAGCTCATAATTGCCATCTACTCCCGTTGACTCTGCTGAACCTTTACATCAGAACTAAATGGCAATAGCATATTAAGCTGTTCATAAATTTTCTTAAAATCCATAAAATAAGCAGTAAGAGACTGATCTTGCTTCTCTGTATGATAAAATGATTTGCAAATCTCATAAATTCGGAAAATATTCCCTTTCCCAGAATATAAGAAATCTAAATAATTCATCAATTCTTTGACATATTCACAGTGATTAATCAAGTCAATAACCTCACTATCAATAGAATTACGAATCTGCAAAAATAACTGAGCATCCTCCCTCAACCATGTCTGTCTAAACTCATATTTAGGAGGATTGTCAGTCATATGTTGGTCTTTTTCAATACTCCGTAAATAAAGACGAATCGTCTTGCTCCAATCCATATAATTAGAGTCATTGAGTTTGTGTTCCGTAATTTTAGACATTACCGGAATCACATCAGAAACGCTAATTGTCTTTTTGTCAGCCATAACTCACACAAAAGCAATAATTCCAACAAAATAGAAGCAACAAATTACAACCAGAATCTACAAATCTGAAAAAGTGAGTAAACAGAACCTAGTCTCAAGTGAATAGCAAAACCAAGATAGTATAACATTAACCAAGCCTGAAAAGGTGTTGTATAGACAAAGGCAAGCCAAACAGCGATGACAGCAGAAGATCACTCCAAGTGGATGACCCAATTTTGAAACCCTAATCTGTCAAATTAACAGATAATCCAAATCTGGAAAAATATATTCCAGATCCAAATCTCACTCTCTAACGCTCTGATACCATGTAAAAACAAAGATATGAGAATATATTTCTTGTGTTTATTGCTACAAGCTTTACATATTTATATATAAAAATGGAATGCTAATAAGGCAACTATACTAATTAGGATATTTACAACCACTAATTAAAGGATTATCTAATTAGAATATTTGCTACCACTAATTAGGATATTATATTATGTAACAATGTCCATGTGTAGACCACCTAACAAGTGGCAGTCCAGAACTAAAAAATCACAATGGCAGCAACAGTAGGAAAGGTCATAAGGCCTACTGCTCCTTTTGAGTGGGAGTGCCACTTGTGGCAGTCTTGGCATGGGAGGCTCCATGGCAGTGGAGCATACTGCCCACCAACACACATAAACACTCATATTTAGCCAAAAACATAATACCAGTTTGTTAAACTGGTCTTTGGGTCCCTAGCTCCTAGCCTTATTGGACGAGCTAGAGGATGAGTATGAACAGGAGTTTCAACTCTGCCCCTCTGTTGGTTTGAAAACCACAATTTGGCCTCTGCAATAGCTTACAAAGTTATGTTTACTGCTCTACTAATTTTCAAAGCTCTGATTGTTCTTTCAAATCACTGTCAGATCAGATGTCATGTGCATTCCATGTGGCTGATAAGTAGGCACCAGAAGGGCAGATTTGTAATTACAAAAATATTTTAGGACACAAGAAAGAGATTCGTAAAAACTATATATCCACATAACTATCTTGAATATGTTTAACAAAGACCACAAGTTAATTTGCAAATATTGACTACCAGAAAGTATGCTACGCCAAAACAGCTCATGGTTTGCTAGAATGTCCCAGTGAGCAACACAACTTTTTTCTTCACAGATAAACTAAAATAAGACTATGACAAGAAAGGCATCAATGACCCACACAAAATGATCAATGCCCTGTTCAGATGATAGTGCTATGATACCTGAGAGGGACACTATGCGTGTTCTCCAAGCAAGTGTCTGAACTTTTGAAAGAGAAAGATGAAGCGAAGAAGTTGCAAAGGATCCAAGATTAGAAAGTTGAATTGAAACAGAAGATGCACCTTCCGGAGATTCACTCGCAAATATAGGCTGCCTTCAAAAATGCATAATAATCAAAGGTTATTGGCCAATTATATATCAATATAGATAAACATAAACAAGAATGTGCAAGCGTGTACAACCTCTAAGAATATAATTTTCCAGGAACCAAATTGGTTCCATTGCAAGTGAGTGTGAACTATGACACCTAGCTAATCATACTTTATATTAAGACTGAATTTGACCAAATGACTAGCCACCAGCTGTAGAGTCCATTTTTTTCAAATTTTCCTTCCTCTCTTTTAGAATTTCCTTTTTTCTTTTCACCTGGTTGGGCATGAAATGTGGAATAGAGACATTTTTGCATTAGCATAGGAATGAAGGGGCAACACTATCAAAATCCAAATAACATGACGGGTTGGCTCTATAAATTTGCAACATATTACAGGCAAAACTAAAATTAAGATCAGATTTGCAGGCTGCAGCTTTGACCCAGTTAAACACTAAACAGTAAACAGCACTCAAACATAAAAATCAACCTGTAAAGGAATACAACAAAATTAACACCAGAATGTATACTGATACATATGATATTCTTTAGCCATAAACATATCTACATTATAAATATTAGATACCATATTCCATATTAGAATGTAATTCCTTCTCTTAAACTTTTTCTCTTCATTAATGATCTGAGCTACTTGATCTGACTTTATAACATTAAACTTCATAACAAGGGCTCAACCCATAGTGTTTTTGTATGTGTTCTAGGGAGGAAAAGGAGATAGCTGTAAATGTCATTGCGCTACTTGCTGATTCTACCATAACTATTAAGCAGTTGTAAATTGTTGGAACCAAGAAACAAATCATTAGAGGAAGAATGATTGAATATGATTATTCAAAATGACAAAAATGAAATACTTTGAAGACACCACAAAGCATATAAACAACAAGTATATGGAGAAAAGACTTTGCTGGAAACATGCAAGTCCCAGTCCAAGAAGGCAGAATTCCCATAAAAGATAAAAGGAGTAATCCTGGGATTACACATATATGCAATTCTCAACATAAAACTGTTAAAATAAAAATTTTAGGCCGGAAAAAACTTTTATGTAATGAAACAAATAATAGAAACAGGGATAAGAACTCAAGCTGATGGAAAGAATCACAATAGCAAGTTCACAAAAATTATCAGTAGTATATTTGAATAAGTTACCTTAGAAATATAGAAGCAGATTGATTTCTGGCTATTGTCACGCTTCTGTTGTCATAGAAGTGACAAAGAACATTCATGGCCAACAGGTTTTCCACCTGGAAATAGGGTGATAACACTTTCATAATACTAGTAAAAAATCATTATAAGAATATTGCAGAAAATTTACTGACAGGAGAGAGAGATGAAACAATAAGATAGAGTGCAGAGTTGTCAGTAAAAAACATATCTTCTTAAAAAGAGGAGCAAATAGAACTCCTCATCACAGTCATTGTTATTCAGATATAGAAAAATAGCATCAACAATGCCATGTATTTAGTATTGAATGCTCCCAAGTGTTAGTTTGATATTTTTACACTTTTACTCGTTTAATTCTTAAGATTATTGTGCTTAATGTGCTTAACTAATTATTTTAGTTGTATTTTATACCTTATGGTTGAATTTGGAAGATGAAACTTATTTGTCTAATTTTGTAGCATTTGAGAGTTTGATGGAAAAGTTGAGATTTGAAGATTCTTATCTAAAGGCTGATGCAAGATAAAGCGAAGGCAAATCGTATTCGGAGTCAACTGTCTAATTCTAAAGTGTACTGTGGATGAGTGGAGATAAGGCGTGGCCACGTTTTTATTCAAAGTTGTTGCCTATTTAGGATTCTTTCCTACTTTGATTTGTATGATTCTACGGTTAGCTTAGGGGTATAAAAACCTTTTTATCAGTGGCTGGATTATTTTAGTTGTATTTTATGCCCTATTTTGATTTGTACGATTCTAGGGAACACCACTTAGAATTCAAACATGATTTTTATTATTTTGGAGCTGTAATATCAATCTATGGAGCACTAAACTTATTTCTAGTTGAAGGTCAATCAAGTTCTTGGAGTTTTCATTTGTGAGATCTAAACTTAACTCTCTTATCTTTTCTATTTCAAGTATTCATATATTTTCTATGATTGTTAATATAACTGCTTGATGAATTGAATAAGAGGCCTATTATTGCAATTATTATTAGTCAGATTGTTAAATATGTAATTGTTTGGTTAATCTGATATAAGTAACAAACAATATAATTGATTGTGGACAAGCTTTCAATTTATATTGTGGAAATATATAAAACTTAAATAAATCGAGCATGCGTGTTTGTTGGTTTGCATTGGTTGTCTGCCTAGTTTGTAATGCTATTGTTATGTTAAATCTTGAAAGCATCATTAGAACTGCTTAATAACAAGAGAATAACTGAAGAGCGAGTTCTGATTATCAATTCTCTAAAGGAAAGATTGGGTTGCTAGAGCGTATTAGTGACTAGAATCGATGTATTTGAATTAGAATTTATTTTATTTGTGTCAATGATGAATTGAAATTCTCAAAGCTGATTATAACTTTGACTAGAGCTTCCTCATATTGATTAATCTGATAGAGAAATGATAAAAGTAGAATATTCTAGAATGTTATTGTTTAGGGACTGTTAGGTCACTCTAGTCTTTAGGTTTTGGTTATAAAAGGGGATTAGGAAGCAAAGGGGCAAGGGGACTTTTGGTATTTTGTATTCTACATTGGCAGAGGTCCTTAGGCAGTGGATTGAGGAAGGGGATTTCTCATTGGGCTGTGAGCAATCACATATTGGAACCCTTTTATTATTTCTTTTGTTTTGTCATCTGTTATCCTTTGTTCATTCCACTGTTTATATTGGAAATCAGAACATTAATCAAAGCAGAGCTTTCATTCCATCTCATTGAGCTCCATTGTTGTGATATTTTTATCTTTGCTATTGATATTTGAGCAGTTCCTTATCATTGGTCCGACCTTTCGGATCCAAAATGGAGAAGAATGACGAAAACATGGAGATCGGAACTTAGGCGCGTTTGGATGCTCACAAGGAGCAATTGTGGAGCATCGCTAGCCAACTGGAATCCCTCCATCAGCAACTCATGATTACCCAGCAAAACCAAGAAAGGTTCAACACAAACCAAGATAACCAATACAAATTTCAAAAGGAGATGATACAATGGATGCAAAAGATTGAGAAAAAGCAGTAACCCAACAAAGAATACTTTCCAAAGCTTCAGGCAACTATCAAATTCGTTGAGGAGTTAAGAATAAAGGAAGAATCGGAAAAGAAAGAGAGTAGCAGAAGTGGAACCATCAATATAGTTCTATTATGGGGGAAGCTCTAGGGCAGAACAGAAGAGTTGGATAGAGCTCTCGATGTTGGTACATAGAAGGAAAAGAGGACGAAGATAATCACATGACTGGCCATAATCCAATAAAATCATTTGATTAGGGGCTCTAACTACAAGAACATAAGTAGCTCGAAGGCTTAGAACAAAACTTCGTTTATTCGCATCAAGCTTTCGCAGGCCATATTCAAAACTTACTCGAACAATTATTCAACAAAAAATAAGAGCTTTGGTTTCGGCCCATCGGGATAGAGAGACAAAAAAGACATTTTCGTCATTTGTGGATCACTCGGATAAATGTAGCAATTCTTATCCAGCAACCGCTAATCATTATTCAAGCCCAATACTACATGAACAGCCAAATACTTCAAGCCCAAATCACAATAGGGCACAAATCACTCTTCCACTCTCAGTCCAGCACAAGACACTCATTCCTTATACAGTTTTCTCTGTTCCATTTCAACCTCACAAGAGCGCGCACCAACTCACCTGTGTAGATCTAGTGGAGTTGCTCGTGTGCAGATCTGGGCATGCACCACCTCACTCGCGCGGATCTGGTCGAATCGAACCTCATATCTCTTGCGCGGATCTGGAGGAACGATAACGAAGGGTCTTGTACTTCAACTACAATCAGCGAAATACCATGCAATACCTCTATCCAAAATATGCACTTCGAGTTATCATGTTGAGCAACGACAGAGAGCTTGTCGATGACAGCGATCTAGTTTGTAAGTGTTTGTCGGAGAGAATTGGGTTCGATACTGAAGAAGGAAAATTCCATTTACTTGATTTCTCTAGTTTCTCAGCCTTGAACGGTCAGTTTTCAAAAACCCTAAACCAACTACTTCATGCTCTAGTTAGACAAAAAAATATATATGCATTCACCTTGTCACATTAGACCTATGGCGTGAACTAGCAAATGATTTTGCTAATGAGAAGGTTCTTTTCTTGTTCAACACTCCTAAGTAATGCTCATTGGCTCAAACCCTCATTCTCAATGCTTTTGGAATAAGAAATTCAAAGGCATCTACTCAATATCCATATGTTATCCTACCAGTCAGTTGTTTGTTGAAGTAGTTGCGTGAAGCTGACAGCACCAAAAAGCCTCGAACCAAGAGGGCTCTTAGTTAACATATACAGTTGTAGAATATTTTCTTTTATTTTATTCCTTATTTAGATACCTATTAATGTCTTAGATTAAGGGTAATAATTTATATAATTGATTGATTGTATAGTTGTCTTTCCTTAAATACATTGTAACTATGTATATAAATACCCCTTTGAGGTGAATGAAAATATAACTTTTTAGCCTAAAGTCTCTAATTTGGTATCAGAGTAATGAAATTTTTTCCGCTGCTATCTCTGCTTTTTTTTTGGCTGAAAATCCAACTGCTTTTTTTTTTCCTTTTCATCTCTTCTTCTACATCATGGCTGAGAAAATTGATGGTATCATACCTGACAGCAAGAAATCATCCATGGTGACTGTTCATGAAACTTCCTTTCCACCAATTTCTGTTAAATTGGATGGTAAAAATTATCGTGTTTGGTCTCAAATTATGGAGATGCATATTGCTGGCCGGAGGAAGAAGGGATACATCACTGGAAGGAAGGCTACACCTGTAGAAAACGATCCAAGCTATGATGAATGGGAGGCTGAGGACACGCTGGTCAAATCTTGGCATATTAATTCCATAACCGACAGGCTAATGGCACATTTTGTGCAATATGGAACAGCTAAGGAGGTCTGGGATGCAATTAGACAGAGCTACCTTGATGTCTTAGATTCTTCTCAAGTATATGAATTGATGAAGAAATCATTCCAATTAAAGCAGTGAGGTCGTTCTTTGGCAGATTATTACTAAACTCCATATTCTTGGAACTTGATTATCGCAGACCCAATGATATGGAATGCCTAACTGATATTGAGAAATTGAGGAGACGTACTAGTGAGGATCGTGTTTATGTATTCCTTACAGGTCTTGATCACAATCTATATCAAGTGAGTGCTCGGGTCTTGGCTACTTCTCCTCTACCAAGTCTAGAGGAAGCATATTCACAAGTCCGTCGTGAGGCACAAAGGCAAGCTACTATAGGTTTAGAAGATCACCCTAAAGCTTCGGCAATGACTGTCCAGAAGCACAATACAAAGCCAACACTTTTTTGCACTCATTGCAATAGCACCAAACACATTGTAGATGTTTGTTGGAAGAAGCATAGATATTCGGAATGATTCAAACTAAAGCAAGCTGAAAAGAAGAATAAGAAATCAGCCCAAGTTGCTCATAATGACACTCCTTTATTTATTACTACTTATGCTTCTCAGGTTTCTCGTATATCTCCTCAAAAAGGTAATTATGGCTCAGCCTTTGTTTCAGCTATTTTTAACAATAGGATCATTGATTCAGGGGCCTCTAATAGTATGACTAATAACCCTTCTTTACTTGACATTCTAATGCCTTCTAATGTAAAGTCTGTTCAGGTTGCTTATACGGATCCTATGCTTGTGTCCGAGGTTGGGAATATTTCTTTTTCCCCTACACTCAATGTCTCCAGTCTTACTTGCACCTAGTCTCTCTAATAATCTTCTTTCCATTAGCAAAATTACCAAAAATCTAAATTGTTTTGTAACATTCCATTCTACTCATTGTGTATTTCAGGACAATCTTACGAAGATGACGATTGGCACTGGTAAGGAGAGAGGTCTCTACTACTTGGAGGGGACAAGAGAGTTGCAATCTGAATCTGACCGTATCCTTCAAGTAACAAGGGACCTACCTAATACAAACAAAATTATTCTATGGCACTGTAGATTAGGTCATCCATCTTTTCCTTATCTAGAACGTTTGTTTCCTAAATTGTTTCAAAATGTTCCAATGTCTAGTCTCCAATGTGAACAATGCATTTATGTTAAGAATCATCGTGTACCCTTTAAAATAAGTCTCAATAAAAGTTATTCCTTTTACCCAAATTTTTACAGATGTTTAGGGTCCTTTTTCTACTCCCTCTACTCTGGGTCATAGATTAGGTGCTGTTAGGTCTTTCTAGTCTTTAGATTTTGGTTATAAAAGGGGATTAGAAAGCAAAGGGGCAGGGGGACTTTTGGTATTTTGTATTTTGCATTGGCAGAAGTCCTTAGGCAGTGACTTGAGGAATGGGATTTCTCCTTTGGCTATGAGGAATCACAGATTGGTATCCTTTTGTTATTTCTTTTGTTTTGTCATTTGTTATCCTTTGTTCATTCCATTGTTTATATTGGAAATCAGAACATTAATCAAAGCAGAGCTTTATTCCATCTCATTGAACTCCATTGCTGTGATATTTTTATCTTTGCTGTTGACATTTGAGCAATTCCTTATCATAATCTCATTTTATTTTTCTGCAATTTATTTATTTTTGAAATTAATTTTAGATCAGTTTTAAAAACCACCCATTTTTCAAATTGCTCTCACTTAGCAAGGACTGCAAATGCTAAATCTTTATCTTGTGTTAAGATATGACACATAATTTGAGAATTGAGATCAAATTCAGAAGTAAAAACGTTAAAATGCAACATGTCATATGCATTTGGTATTTGCTAATCACAAACATTAACAAGCCTTGACATTGTTAAAGGATGGTGAGGCATACCACAACAATGAATCCACCAATACCCTTGACAGCCAAACAGCCCAAATTGAACTGCATTAGCATTTTTATATTTATCCCTTACTTGCATAAATACACATGGAGAAACATAATTATGCTCACAAATGGACAAAATGCATGTGGTCAAATGTTGATAAAAATCAGCAAGGTGAGAAGGGATTTTCTTTGCTCACAGACTCACAGTTGATGGAAGCAAGAAAAAAGTCCCATGGGGTTTCTGAGCAGATGGTTTGGTGAGCAATTATATATCTTGTGTTTTATATAGACTGCAAGCTAGATGTTAGATCTTGGAAATAAGGTGTGTAATGGCATTGCTCTAGCAGGTAGGCACTGGCAATTTTTCTATGAGACTATCAACTTTACCATCATAAGGTTATCAAAGTAAGATTTATGGCGGAATGACTAAAGCCAAATTAGGAGCAGATGGTACCCATGAGGGCCCAAGGAAATTCATATTGCCAAGTATCTTCTTTATTCTTTTTTTTTTCCCTTTCCCTAAGCAAAAAGTGGCTGATCTTAGGATTCTTCTAGCAATTCTCCTTTCGAGTATTCTTTCATTCACATCTTAATTGTTTCTTCTCATGATAGTTCCTTTCGCTTGGACTATCAAAATTCAGAAATCCCAAGTGTTGCTCAAGGTAAGGGATTTTGCAAGACTGCAGTGTGCCAAAGGTGGATACCACTGACTTTATGGGAAAAAAGAGGCTTATGAAGGCTTGTCTCTAGATTTAGTAAGTTATGCACCATAACCATAATGTCATTCTTCACTTGTTTTCACACTGTAAAGTGCCTTGAAATTTTTGGAACTGTCTTTTCAATTTTCTGAAGGAAATATTGGTGTGATAAGAGTGTTCAAAGACCTGGGCTGTTTTTAAGTGCAGATGGTTTGACAGTACAAGGAATGCTAAGATTCTTCGAAATTGCAACTTTTAGCAGCATAGGCATGTTGCTTGCTGTTTCATCGTATTCTGAAAAAGTGAATATCAGTCTCCGCTTTGTAACTTATCTGTTTCACTCTTAGTGAAAAGGTTCTTATCTAATTATGAAACAATGGAACTCCATCATAAAGGGCAGTCTTGCTAACCCCTAATTATCATCTACGTTCAAGAAGGCTCAAGATCTCATGCTCCAAAAAAGGACACCGCCCCAGTATGATATTAAACCACCAGATGTTCCGAGAGCTTGAGCACAAAGAATGTTGAAGAATCATGGGAATGAATCTGATGCATGCACATAAGTAGAATATGAAAGGTTTCTTTTTCCTGGGGTAGGGGGCATGGAAATTCAAATGGAACAGTTAGAAGGGGAATACAAACCTTGCAGCAATTGGCCAAAATCATAGAGTTCCTTGTGGAAAAAGGACCAGCCAACTTCATTTCGCCAATCACAAACAGTAGTATATCCAATGAAACTTCAGTTAAAGATATGTCTAACTGCCACACACCAGAATACAAATTGTTTCACAATGTTGTAACTAACCATAAGAGATTGTTATACGTAAATATTCTGACCTCTTCTGTTCTGCAATACACATGAACGGGCACTCCACGCCGAACAGTTTCGGGAGCATGAAATTGGAAATTTGAGCGGAAGAATGCACATATTTCAACTGGATGAACAAATTCTTTCCTACATTCCACAAAGGAAGGTAAATAAATGAAATCTTTCTTAAAGAGAAATTGAATTAGACCTAAAGGCAAGCACTAGAATATAACTAGTCATACTATTCCTGCATAAATAAATGTTCACCATGATTTTCTCTGCGCATCATAGCAATAAAGCAAAGCACGTGATGTGCTCATAACTCTGGTTTTGTAGGAGAGAATTTGAACATTGATTTCAACATTATTGATGCAACCACGAAGTAGAGGAAACCTGTCCTTTGTATCTGGAAGTTCATGAACAATGGTCAGATCAGAGTTCTCAATCTTAATCTGAATGCAAGGGAGTTTTCCACCCAGGTAAGAAGTTTGATCTTCCTCATGTGCAATGAAATGCAGATTAGCTCCAGAAGCCTCTAAAGAATACCTATCCATAGTGGCAATGTTGCGAGCCAAAACATGGTCATGAAATAGTTTGAACTTGAAAGGATTCCCAGGCTTCCTAACAAATTCTGGAATTCCATCAATAAAGGAAACAGCGCAGTCATTCTTTTTGTTCACCAGGTAAAACTTATTTTTAACTAAAGTATTATATGGCTCCCAGTCGATATCAGCCATGTAGCCTTCAGACTCACAAGAAAGAGTTCTCCACAGAGAATATGCATTATCTTTTGTGCTGGAGATGTCAACGATGCCTGATCCAGGATGGTAATTCAATCTCAATAGTTCACCAGAATCATTTCTGGCATGCAATGATATTAAAGAGAACCACAAAACCGTTGAATTCCATATCTTTTGTTTGTGATGTTTGACCTGCATATAGTTAGAAGAGATGAGTATAAACTGATGAATCTCACGCATTTGAATATAAGAAAAGAAAAGACATGATAAATTCGAACAGTATAGTAAACACAGATGAATATTAAAGTAATAGTTACTAGTAATCATAAATATTCACTAGGCACATTTAATACTATCATCAAAAGCTACCAAAAAAAAAAAAGAATTGTGCATAATTTCGATGCATTCTCGTTCCTAAAGAAGAGAGCTTGTGTTTATATTCACATGGGAATCCAGGATCAGAATCAGTTGCAGAGAAAAGTCAGATAGGTGCAACACAAACTAAACCTAATAGACACCAATTGAGACAACTGCGAGAGCAATTTCCGTCCATAGGTACCACTGTCATGCATGTGACCCCTATCTATACTCCTGTGTTATCCTGCCCCAAAATGCTACAAACTCACCACAGCAACAAATCATCATTAAAAAAAAGCAGTTTGCCTGAATAAACAGATAGAATCACTTTCATGGTGTCATATAGTAGAGATTGGACAGTGGAAGAAATAGCCCATGTAGTAACACCCGACTCAAACAGAGTGCAACAGGATAAGCGTGACCATTTTGACACCAAAAACAGATCAAGAAACATGCTGTCTAGAATCATATACCATAACATGAATATGCAACAATGGTGATTCAGTGGCAGACAATAACTTAAAAAAATGCAGATACATTTCATATATTATGCAACAGGTGTCATGTCTCTGCCTCAGGCTCAGGCCTAAGACATACAGAAATTCAGTTTCATAATATTCCTTCAACTGTCCAAATCTCATCCATTAAACTGATTCCAGCACACACTTGTTCAATGGCGTACAGCAAAAGAGCAAATGTTTCCAAAAGCTCATCCATTTCTTTTTTGGTTACTTCAATGAAATTTTTTTTTTTGGCCTATGTCACTTCAACACAATGTACATGATCTGTTACAACGCTTCTAGATAACCCCAGTAATGAATACTGAATCAATTTTTATTTCTTTTTTTGCAGTCAATCAATAGCCTATCTCATTGAAGATCAAAGAAAAGAGAGAGATAGGAGTTCACATATATGCCCTATGACCCCATTAGTTTGTCTTTCTTTGAAGCAGGAGCAGACTGGAGAGACAGCAGAGACTACCCCTATCGTCTAATGTCCCACCTGCCACCCGCCCCTAGATCCAAGTCTTAAAAAAAAAAAAATAAAGCAGTTTGAGATCAAAATCAAGAACTAAGCACCTCAAAGAGCCGCAGATATGTATGAACCATGACATCAAGAAGGAAAGCTTTTCATAAAATAAACATCTAAGAATAGAGACACTCTTGCATCATGAAAAATCTTCTAGAAACTGGTACTTAATAAAACAAAGACTTCTACATTCAATGTGTTACAAGATTGTAGGCATAATTAGGGATGACTTGTTGTTACCAAATTAGTCCCTAATTATTACCAAATCAGTGTGCAAATCAGTGCCTAATTAGTGTGATTCTTTCCTTATATAGGATCTCTTATGTATATAAATACCTATACAATTGTGAATAAGAAATACAACAAGAATTCTTTCAATTCTTGTCTGATTACATGGTATTAGAGCTCTGCTAATCTGAGTTCTGGGTGGGTTATTTCTTTTTCGAAATTCTAAGTGTTGGGTGTTGTGAGAGAGGGAGACTACTAACATAGGTTAGCATCACCGACTGCTCACCCGTCGACACCGCCACTTCAGGGAGAAGCACCGTCCGCCGGAATTTGATCACCACAGCCCACGTGTGTGAGCTACACGCGCCGATCAAAGTCTGCTATTACAATGCCACGTACCGGCGCATGAGGGCGCATATGTCACCGGAAAATTTGTCCGTTGCCGTAAGGTATCTCACCTTTGTGTGGCTTTTCTATTTCCATACTTGGTTGGCCAACATCTACTGTGGTGTGGGGTTGGTCAAACAGGTTTGAATCTGTGGTCCGTTTCTGTTTGTTAAAGTTCCAGAATTTAATCTTCATTTGTATTGAACTATTGGTTAGTAAATTATGGCTAAGAAAAGGGATGTAGTTGTCTCAAATGTGGTTCGATGATGTCAAAAATGACGGAACGTAAACTTAATGCTACAAATTATCTTGACTGGAGTAGAACTATTGAATCATATTTACTAAGTATTTATATGGATAGCCATTTGACAGATGATTCTCCTAATAATGACTCTAAAATGTCTTGGATGAGAGAGGATGCTCATTTGTTTCTCCAGATACATAACTCCATTGACAGTGAGGCGGTTAGCATGGTAACTCACTGTCGGACAATCAAAGAGTTGATGCAATATTTAGATTTCTTGTATTCTAGAAAATGGAATATTTCCCGTATTTATGATGTGATTAAAGCTTTTTATAGGGCAGATAAAGGTGATAGGACTCTCACCAATTATTTCATGGATTTCAAGAAGACCTACGAAGAACTTAATATGTTGCTTCCTTTTAGTATAGATGTGACTATGCAGCAATCTCAACGAGAGAAGATGGTTGTTATGAGTTTTTTAGCTGGTCTCCATCTGAGTATAAGACAGCTAAGTCACAAATTCTCTCTGGGTCAGAGATCTCTTCCCTTCAAGATGCTTTTAGTAGGTTCTTCGTACCGAGTTCAACACCAATTCAACCTACTCAGCCTAGCAGTGTTCTTATAAGTCGTAACAACACATCTGAGTATGGGAAACAGCCATATAGAGGTGGTGGTGGTAGTAAGAGTATGGGTTCAAACAACTATGACACTCGTGGACAGGAGATAGGAGAGGTGGTCTGTCACTATTGCCATAAGTCCAGTCATGTTAAACAAGATTGTCGAAAGTTGCAATATAAGAAAGCTCAGTCTACTCATGTTAGATCTACTACAAAAACTTCTGAAAAGTCTGTTAAAATATCTGCACAGGAGTATGCTCGATTGACTCAATATTCATCATCTCAATCCAATTCCATTATTGCCATTGCCGAGTCAGGTAAATCCAACACACGTCTTGTTTCCTCCACGTCAAAATGGGTTATTGATTCTGATGCAACAGATCATATAACAAGTAACTCTAATCTTTTCTCTACCTTTCAATCACGAAAATCTATCAATCTTGTTACTTTAACTGATGGTTCAACATCTTATGTTGTTGGAATTGGAACAATTAATCCTACATCATCATTGTCTGTCATATGTTCTTAGTTTGCCTCAATTATCATTTAATTTGATCTATGTCAGTAAAATCACTCGTAACCTCAATTGTTGTGTCTCATTTTTGCCTAATTACTGTTTATTTTAGGATCTTGTGCCGGAGTTGTCACTCCTTTTGAAGCACATTGTCGGTTGGGTCATCCTTCTCTTCCAATGTTAAAGTTGTGTCCTCAGTTTTCTACTATGTCGTCTTTTAATTGTTAGTTTTCTAAACACCATCGTCTTAATTCTAGTACAAGAGTCAATAAACAAGATAATGCTCCTTTTGAATTAGTACATTCTGATGTTTGGGGTCCATGTCCAGTTGTGTCTAAAACTG
>CATIWF010071349.1:0-22598 GCA_949630135.1 Balakata baccata
AGAAGTAATTATAGTAAAAAATACCATTAATTTCATATAGGAATTGCTTCAGTAATAGCTTAGTTAAATCAAATGGAATTTATGCATGTTTTTATTGGAAAATGATTACATGGACTGAGAAAACTCATTTCTATTGTCTCAATAATTATCAAAATGGACCAATAATTCAATGAACTATAAACTCTGATTGGAGACAGAATCCAATTGTCATCTTTGAATGAGGGTACTCAGACACCCACGTGATTAAAATCATATCATAATAATTTAAAAATCTTATTTGTCTCTAAAACATGAAATAATTTATGGGTAATTTTTAAATTTGTTTAACTTACATCTTCATACTTTAACCTAGGGATACAGTTATATATATATATATATAATCAACAACTCCTAATATAAATGTTATTTGTATAAATCTTTAATTTATTGGTAACTCTGATGTGATTTTAAGCACATTGGTTTATATAAATGTTATCATTTATATATATAAATAAATGTTCGTGTATTTTTTTTTTTAGTTGAATATATGTATAGTTATATGTAATTGACATGGAATTCTTACCATCACATATATAAGAAAGAATCCCTTGAGTTCGACTTTCAAAATTTAAAGGTTAAACTGAATCCCTACTCCTCCATGAACATACAAATACAATTCCTTATATCGCCTTAATTATTTTTTTGTTATTTGATAATTCCCCCTCACAAAACAAATAATTAATTAATTTATTATCCTGAGAGAAAATATAAGATTTCTGTTGGAGAGTCAGTCTGCCAACCTTCCATTAGCAAGCCATGATGAATCATTTCAATTAAAATAATAAGACTTAATTATTAATTAATGGAGTATATAAAGGATGCCCCTTATAATATTTAGGTGCATCTATTATAATTTGTTTTTTTTTTATGAATTATTTAAGTCAATTTGCTTAGATTTATCAGATGATCTATCACATGTTAATTAGTCATCAGGTGACACTCTTATTAAATTAATAATGTTATCATCCGAAATTGTTCTTATTTAGTTTATCTGTCCCACGTGCAGCCTTCCTCAATATTCCAACTACCACCTATATGATAAAACTCCATTGGTGTATATATATATATATATACCAATGAAAAATATTTTTAAAAACACTGTTATCAATGAAAAATAAAAGAAAAAAAAAATCATCAAAAGGTTTAGACTGTAAAATTCTGAACTTTATTTCTTTGCCTAAAACGACATAGTTATTAGTTTAATCTTTTCTATTTTAACAATTCAGTATATAAATGAAATTCTCAAATCAAACCGGATTACTAATCTGTTTCTTGTTTTCCGGTTTGACTGGTCAGTCTAGTCCGGTTTTATCAAGGACGGATACTTGTTTTTTTTTTTTTGGGTACAAGATACTTCTTTTTTTTATTTGAGTTGAAGGACTGTGACTCCTGCACTGACTGCGTACCACTATATAATATATACAAAGAAAAAATATCAAAACACACGTGAAAAATGGTGCTAATTATGAAGCAATTTCATGGAAGGAGGAAAGAAAGATGTCTTTTCAGTGAAAAGGACTTGGAAGCTTCTCCTATCCTAAGATCCTAACCATATATATAAATACACACATAATCACCATCAAGCATGAACAGTCAATCCAAATTCAATAACTCTGTAAGCTTCAATCAAAGTCAAATCGGTAAAGAATGTCAGGAGAAAATTCCTCCATTTTCGATTGTGATGACTTGACTTTTTTAGATTCAATTCAGCAATTTTTTCTTGACGATGAGATCCAAACCCTATCAGATATTCCACAGTTTAATTCAACTCAAGAATCAAATTTCAGTACTAGTTTTTTCTTCAATGATATCAACAATATCTTACCTTTTGAAGTCGGCGATTCACATCATGAAATGAGTTTTTGCAGTTCTTTGCTCGATGAATGGAATCAACTTGATTCAACAACTCCTTCGAAATCAGAGGTTGCAGCTCCAGAGGCAGCTGTCGCGACCCCAAAAGCTGTGGAGACAAGTAAAATGAACGCACCGTGTAGAGGATGGCAATACAAGGGTGTGCGGAGGAGGCCGTGGGGGAAGTACGCGGCGGAGATTAGAGATCCAAAGAGGAATGGAGTTAGGGTGTGGCTTGGAACTTACGAGACACCTGAAGATGCGGCGCTGGCTTATGACCAAGCTGCTTTTAAGATGCGGGGCGCCAAAGCTAAACTCAATTTTCCTCATCTCATCGGATCTAATGATTATCAGCCTCCAGTGAAAGTGAGCCCCAAACGGCGATCGCCGAATCCTATACTGCTTGATGACGGAGGATCCTCTCCTAAGCGGAGAAAATGAGTGATTCACCATGGATTTTTTTTCCTTTTTTTTTTTTTCAAATTTTTTGTCTTGATTAAGTTAATATTTTTATCATGTTTCGTTCTTTACTTCTTTCCAATGTTCAGTACTTTTCTTTTCGAGGAAAAATAGACCCAACCCTGACATGGAAAAATTAATTTAATAGTTGCCAGGGTGATTTTGCTTAATTTCGAATGATAATTAATACAAATAATTCTTGTGGGAAAGAATATCTATTTTGAGGGAAATAAGTCAAAGAATAAAATACGTTAACCAAAATTAAAGGGATTATTTGCTTTTACGAATGAAGACCGCGAGGAATTTCAATTTTCGTAGTAAACAACTAAGTTATTAGAAAAATATTTATAAGTTTGAGTAAATATAATAGATTAACATAGGCTTTTAAAAAAAGAAAGAAAAAGAAAGAAATTTACATAACTACTAAAAAAACATCAATCAAATTTCAAATATATCTGTAAAACAAAATTTTTTCAAGACTATTTTTTTTAACTTTTAATATTTTAAATCTATGCAAACTTAAGATGATAAAATGATTATTTTAATTTTCAAAGATGAAAAAAACAGTAATAAAGAAAATGCATTTTTGTAAAGATGATAAAAATAATTTTGTAAATATTTTTGAAATAAAAAATCAAATGAATTTCAAACAAAAAATTAAATATAAGTAATTTTTTTTTTCCCCTTAAAAGAGGAAAGAAAGAAAGAAGAACAGCATTTTTCGTAATCTGATCCTGATTCATAAATAAAGTATTTGTAGTTGGCAGAACTTGCTGAGCCAGCCGATCCATCTTTATGCCTGTTGGGCTAACTCCCATCGGCAGAGGTGCTGAAGAAGGAAAGTAATAAGCCCATAAGAGGAAGTTCATTTCATGCCATCTTTCGAACTTTTTTGGATGATAAATTACCTCAGGTTTAATTTTAAATCAAACCGGCATTTATATCTATTTGGTTCAATTCCGCTAAGAAATTTATTTGACTTATAAATGAATTTTAAATCAAACCGGCACTTATATCTACTTGGTTCAATTCCGCTAAGAAATTTATTTGACTTATGAATGACTTCCATAATAAAATTAATTTGCAAAGTTAATTCCCTTATTTGTGATAATTCATACCAAACGTAAAACTCATTTCAAATAAAATAAATTTCACGTTTAATTTGAATAAGAAATTTAAAATATATGCAAAATATTTAAAATTATAAATATATATATATAAAAAAAAAGTTTTATTTATGTACTACGATGAGAGAGGGGAGGAAGAGTGTGAGAATGAATAAGAAAGTTTTACTTCAATAATTAAAAAATAACGAGTCTTAATCTGAATCTAAACTTTCAAACTCCAAACGATTTTGCATAGATTTGGAAATAAGAGAACACTCGCTGATGAAAGTATCTACTACAGAAGAGAGCGATTAACCTTTCGAGGACGAAGGGCTAAAATACAACATATGCAGCTATTTTCGCTGTTAAGTGGACGGGTAAGCATCAAAGCGCAGGGTGATGGGAAATTGGGAATCATGATATTGAGCTTCTTTACTCAGCAAAGTTTTCAGCCGCACCACCAAATCTGGTCCCATTTTTCAAACTCAATATGAATAAAAGGTACGTTCAAAACAAGGTAACATTTGCCAAATATCAATCTAATTTAACAATAACAAAACTTCATTATCTGATAAGTATCGTTGTCCCCAAAAGCAGAAATCATTCGTCGCCCCAATGCCTTTGAATGAAAATCCAGCATGTAGCCTAAAAAATCCATCCAATAAATTTCTTGATCTTATCTATACCTTCAAGATATTGGATGCCGCCTCCTGCAATTTTTCAACACACCAGTTAAACGCAAGAATAAGAATTTAACAAAGATCCTAAAAATATAAAGATAAGTATTTATTATTATTTCCATTTATCAGAAACCAAATTTAGAGTATAAATGAAACGTGATATCAACAATCCAGGTTCCAGATTATGAGAAATAACAATGCTTTATCCTCATACCTTTTGGGTCGACTTCGGTCTTCCTCATAGTCCATCACTCCGCCAGGTTCAGAGTAGATCTCCTCGTGCCCTCTGAAGTCAACGTCGGCCTGCTTACAGTGTGTAACTTCTGCCACAACGTAAGTAAGACACATCGACCAACATATCCCAGTAACTGAATAACTCATTCATCTACTAACATCGAAGATTCGCAAGCTAAAATTTGAGATATGCAACTCCTAATAATCTGCTAATTCATGATAATTATAGCTGCAACAGTTTCAAATTGATATATTCCATGATTCTTCCCACCAAATTCAGTAGCATACAGATTAATGTTAGACTTGTAATCTTATCCAGAAATTCTAAATACGCTTTCTCATATAGCATTCTGAAACCTCTTCAACCGCAGTTTCCCAGGCACAGATGTACATGCACAGCTACAGATAGGGGTGTGGAGGAGAAGAATAAGAATTCCACCTTTTACTCTTCTATCCTTCTATAAAATAATCCATTTCTTGGTTATTTTATTGCTAGACGTACATGCAGATGGAAGGAGCAAAACTTCTTTCTGATCAACATGTCTTGCCCCCATCAGCCCCTCCTACCCCGTCTAATAAATTAAAATTTGAAATATAAAACTGGAATCAACTGACCTTGAGGGAGAGGGACTTCTTTACTTCTTCAACCCTATCTTCCACATCCTTCCGATGCTTCTTGTCCGATTCGCTCATAGTATCAGCCCATTTTATCTTTTCTTGAATTGATACAAGTAAATTCTCAGACGTAGCCAACCTAGAAATCCATCAATAATGTATAAGGTTAGACAATGCTCACACTTAGATATTTAACGGCAATAAGAAAATTCAGAATATAATCAAACAATTACAAAAATAAATAAATAATAAGACAACCAAAACAGTTAGCAAAGTAGAATGTAATTTTCATGAATATGCAAAGTAAAGATCTACTGTAGAAAGTGGAGAATACTAATATTAGATCACCAGTGACTAGCAATTAACTTGAAATTTTCAGCTTGATCTAAGAAAAACTAACAATTGTGAAGGACACAAAATGCAAGAAGTCAAGGACTTGAAAAATCAATGCAATAACAAAATCATTTAACATATTCATACATTTCCAAGTTACAGAATGCTATGGTTTCTACAGACAGATTAGACTTGATAAATGTAGATGCAATAGGATTTTCCTTAGTCAACAGATAATAGGGGTTGATTGCAGGAAGAGTAATATGTCAAGGTCAGAGAAAACACAAATGCAATCTGGAATAATGCTTTACCAGTTTGATAGTGTTTGTAACATGTTCCCAAGCTGTCCAGGTCTCAGATCCCTCCCAGCTGCAAACTGGACCTGTATTTTGAAAAATGCTAGAAAAAATTTTCATATGCTTTACAAGGAAAGGAGGAGAATGAAAACAGCAACAGCTTAAAAGCAAGGAGACACAGTATAAGCAGACCTCAAAGCACCTTCGCAACTGATCCAACTTTCCTCTAACTATTCCCTAAAATAACACAAGAAGGAACATAACGTCAGAATCTTCCTACATGTATTTCTCAATTAATCAGTATAATAGCACAACTTCTAACCTTACAACCAAACCCAATTCAATGAAAATGATGAAAAAAGTTAAGAACTACGACCTGTTTGGAAGACAGAGGAGAATAAGAGGAAAATGGGGTGTGGACCCCACATGATAACAAACAAATTCAAAAATCCCAGATCCCCATTTTCCTCTCTCCCTCACTTTGATCTTTCTCCCAAACAAAGCATAAATTCCACAGTAACTGGCTTGAAAAGATTTGGCTAATATATTCAAATCTTCATTCTATTTCACTTGCACGTTTAACAAGATAGATAATACTTTTAACAAAAAGATAAACTATCATAAATTGCAGAAGGACTGGAATCCAGCTGGAAGAAACATACAGAATACATGCACTCATTGATAAGAAAATCCTCAAGCTCACGAACATTTGAAACATCTAGCTCTTGCATTAGTTGATCATAAGGTAGTACCTGAAAAGGAAGAAACATCAGAACAATCTCAAATGAGAAATCAGTTGAATTATGATGATTCCAAGTGACAAATGAGCACATAAATCAATAATATTCAACATTCAAATCTGGTACAGCCATCCCTGAAAATATAAACATTGTTAATCATATGAACTTTAGTAACATTTAGGTGGGTACTATCCAACACTAACATGTATGTTTAAGTCATTCAAAAGTATCACATATTAAACATCTTCAATTACTGAGAACTCATGGAAATGCTCAGTCAATTTCATTATTACCTCGAACAACTTCCAAGTCATTTAACCAGATTTGCTTGTTCAGGACGAAAAACGAAAAAAAAAAAAAAAAGACAAGTGTGCTGTTACAGCTAAGATCATATGTTGCCTCCAGTTATTACTAACTAAAATTTCAAAATTAGGCTATACTATGACTTCCTTCTTTAAAAAAAAATTTGCTTTGAACTGATTGTAACTGCAACTTCTGTCATTAAGTTCTTTGTGGAAGTTTCTGATAGACATATCTAGGTAAACCAACAACTCAGATAAACATATCTAGCATTGTGGACAGGGCTCAGAATCCAAGGAAATATACCTTGTCAGTTTCAGCAAGCGTAAGCACAGTAAGTTGTTTAAGCTTGAGGACTTGATCAGGAACCAGTTGTGGGAGACGAGTTGCATTATCTGTAAATAAACAAGTTTAATATCAATTCATTGTAATGTTTCAAAAGAAAGTGAACAACTAGGATGAAGGATGAGGGATGTTTTGTTCAAGTAATCCAACTGACATCCTGTGGCAAGGAAAAACAGATTCTTGAGCACATTGATGCCACTCATTATTCACCATGTCTCCTTTATAGATATCTCGTTTTCAGAAATTTATTTCTTGCTTTATTTTCCTTTTCAATGAACCAGTTTCCAACCTTAATATATGTTTTACAATTCTTTATTTTTAAATTGGGTTTTGCAATTCTAACAAATAGTAGAAACTTTAGTACGATAACATTTGTAACTATACAAGACTCTGTATTGTGTTCTCTGAAAATGCAAATAAATAAATAGACAAACAAACACCCTAATGATAAACCTGTGATATCTAGGTTCCTCATGCATCCCAGTCAGAAATAAAGATTCAAACATGCTGCCCTGAAGATACCACTAAAGTTCAGATACACATTTTCAAAAACAACACCAGTGCAAATTTTATATAAAGAAGAAATAAAAGGGAAAACTCAATAATGCAAACAAATAGCAAAAGAGGAGAAGATGAAGCAAAGAACTCAAAGAAAGTCCCAAGAAGAATAAAGGTTCAACACTTCGTCCTCCTTGAGGGAAACAAAATTAGATACATGCGCTGGAAAACTAAATAAATAAATTGTTGGATAGGTGTTCACTAGCTATCGGACAAGGGCAGCAGATTAACTCCAGAAGCCCAATTTTTGAACATGCCTAGGACACCAAAATGACGAACTGCTACACTCAAAAATCCCAAGCCATCTTAGTACAAAGTCTTTGGTTTATACACTGTGAATGACAAAATAACTGGGCTAACTGACTGGATAATCATCAACAATTGCTAGACATGATAATATCTCTGGGCCATTAGAGAACGTAGCCCTGCAACTAAATCATCACATAAAGAAAAAAGAATCCACGATTTTCTTTGAAATTTGAGGTAGATTAAGAGCTCCAGATTTTAATTTCCAATAATCAAGTGCATCCGGAAAGAGAGAGCATCCTTTTTCCGCCATGGAAGAGAACCCAATAAATATTCCAAACCAGAGAACAATGTAGCGCCGGAAAAAAAAAAAAAAAAAAAGCATATAATCTTACTCTTATAATCGGTCCATGTGCCATGCGCAAACAAACGAAGCACGTCGAGATACAGTGAATTTTCAGTTCCTTCGAGCTGCAAGAACCCGATCACTAACTCTAAATAACTTAACACATCACATCAAATTACCAACAACAATCGTGAAAAACAGTAAATTATCAAATAAAAATATTAATGAACTGGAAATGGGTACAAAACAGACCTCAGCGACGGTAGGTACGGCGAGAATCTCGGAGAAAGCAAAGAGGGAAGGGTGAGAAGTAGCCTCAGTGACAAGAGACGCGAGGGTAGAGCCTTTAAGAGCCGATGCTTGCTTGACAAAATGATCGATTAGCTCGGCTTGTTTTTGTTCGATGTCCATCTTCGAAAATTAGAAGCCGCACAATCCCCAGACAAATTGGACAGGTTGGGAAATTGAGGATTCAGGACATTAGGAAACGAGGAGGGAAATAAATTTAAAAAATAAAATTTGGGATTGAAATGGATACGAATTCAGAGGGTGAGATTTTAGGGTTGTTGTGATTTAGCATTGGACAATAAGAGGTTGTCCGCTGGACGCCTGGTTTGATCTTTTTGAAGCTTATTTATGGCGTGTTTCGTTGTTTGTGCTTTTTCGGAAATAATTAAAAAAAGAAAATTTGTTTACTGGTCAATTTATTAGCCAAATTAATTTATAAATTTCAATTTACATTATTTTTTATTAATATATTTGTTATTTTTCTCCAAATATTGCAATTAATATTCATGAGGAAAGAAAATTTTGTAAAAAATGTATATCGTACAGCTTGAACTTGAAAATCAATCAATGGGCTTGGCAGAAGAATATCACTTATCTTCATTCTCTCTATAAATAGTGAAGCTTAACTATATTTCAATTATGTAAAATTTAGTACACCAAATATTATTTGTAATATAAAAGTATTTTAATTATATAAATTATAATAACTTGGTATATCAAAAATTATTTGTAACACAAAAATATCTCATCTTTTATTTTGTAATTAAATAGTATTTTTATTTTCATTTATTAGAACTTGTTTAGCATTGTGTTTAGAAAAAATGTTTTTCTGAAAATTTTTTTGTATTTTCAACTTTTTTAAGTTTTAAAAAATATTTTTTGTAAATACAGATAAATAAATATTTTTTTCCAGAAGTACGACATGAAATATCTAGATAAATTTTAATAAAAACAAAATTAGTTATAATATCTAGTCAACAAAATTGAAATTTATCTGATGTAAATATTATAACTAATTTTATTTTTAGTAAAATTTATCTGATATTGATATTTTATATCACACTTATATTAGAGAGACTAATAGTTAAAAACGGACGTACTATTTAATTACAAAATAAAAGTTGAGCTACTTTTATATTACAAAATAAAAATTGAGATATTTTTGTATTACAACTAATCTTTAAGGTACTGGATTATTACGAATTATATAATTTAAGTACTTTTGTATTACAAATAATTTTTCAGATACGGAATTGTTACTAGTTATATAATTGAAGTTTTGTTGGTAAAATTCACCCCTCTATAAAGTAGGAGGAAATTTCATCAAATCCCACACTTATCATTTTATTTATAAAAAATATTTAATTTTTTTTTTCATTTTTATATATTACCATTTTAATTTTATTAAAATCTTTTTCCCATATTCTTCTTTATCTATAGTCATGAGAACAAAGACTACAAAAATCCGATTTCAAAGCATGTCAAATATATGAGACGGTGAGAATGAAGAGAGACGGTAATCTGGGCTTCGAGTTCTCATTGAGCATTTTCATGGTGTGTAGAGTTTACACCAACAGTAGTTTTCCCATTCAAACTCCTTCAATACGAGAAGACATAATTTTCGAATTATTCAAAACTACTATCATTGTTGGGAAGAAGCACAACTCTCGTAGGAGAAGAGCTTCAAATTCTTTAAAGAATATTCATCATAGGGATATCTATGCATTGGCAAAGCTAAAATCATCAAAATTGAGATAGATAAAATTTATATAGAAGCGGAAGAGTAAAATATATATTATTAAAAAAATTTATTGAATTTTTTAATATATATATTTGCACTTGGTGGGGCCTTGGCCACTACTAACCCTTTCCTTTCTTCCATGGAGTGGGGTTTGAAAGGCTACGGATCTATTTTTAGTGGCAAAAATTTTGAAAAATTAGTGCACACTTAGTCACGTTCGGTAGTACTTTTTTAGTAATTCACTGATTAAGATATTCAATTATTACTAACCATTTATTATTTTCATTGCCCATATTCGCAATGTTTTTTATTCTTAAACTCTCACCATCATCATAGGATTATTATCAAGGTGTTCACTAAGATTTATTTTCAAGAATAATGAAAAATAGTTGATTTTGATAGAATAAAGTAGAGTTTGCATATTATATAAATATAATTTGAATGTTGATCTAGTTAAGGTTATCTTTTCTTATTTTTCTTCTTCCTTGGTGAAAATGTGGACTATTCAATCCAGGTATTTCCATTGAATTTTCAAAATATATACAAGATATTTTCAATGTATACCGGGGATATTGCAATAAATTTTTCGCAGTGAATTCTCAAAAAAATTTTAAGGTATTACCAAAATATTCCTAAAAAATTTTTCGAGGTGTTTCGAAAATATTCCTAATGCTCAATAATAAATTAAATATTATTAGTTTGAGAATTTGCGATTCTTTCAATTTGGATTTAATTACATTCTTTTTATTCTTCTTTAATAATTCAATTTTTATTCTTTTGTTCTTTCTTGGTAAAAATTGAACCAAGATACCAAAAATATACAAAAGGTATTCCAGAAATATACCGTATGATCACTGTTTGAGATGACATTTGATTTTGGTACTGTTGTAATTATTTTTTAGCATTTTCGGACGGTAATTATTTGTACTTTTTTTTTCATTTTTGTAAAACTCCTATAAGCTATAAAACTTTTAGCCTTTTTATTATACTAGTTTTTCATTAACATACGTTGCACATGATTATTATATATTTGACTCATCATTAATCGACATTTGATTTTTATATAATTTTTGTATTGTTTTATTAATTGTTTTCGTCTTGTTTGGAATGTTAATTAACTAATTAATTTTTGAGGTAAATATAAACATGAGTTGGATATTAATTCTTTAAATATATAGAAATCATTAGACATTTTATTGTAATTTTTTATCATTAAAAATTTGTAACAATTACGATGTGTTCTTCTTTTTCTTTTTGCTTGGTTTGGTAGCTTAGACTGATTTCTCCCGCATTATTTCATTTGTTTTGGTCACTGCATAAATATTTTATTAAAATGTTAGTTTTAAAAATGTTTTGAAAATGTATAATTTTAATTCATTCGACATAAGTACATATAAATTTGTGATTTTATCTTTGGGATGAATACTTTTTTATAGACTATATTTTTTGTATATATAACTTTTATTTCATTTGGAACATCTTCTTTCACAAGCACCTTCTTGTGGAAGCAGAAATGCCCCGTGATAATGTCTCATATAATTGTCTATGTGATAATACATCTTCTAGCAAATATACTCCAACATTAGGTATCATCTGACATTGAGTTTTATTTATTGTCATTATAAAACACAAATGCATTGACAATTGCTTTCTTTTGAAATGGAACAGGCAAGAATACTTGTTTTCCTGCATGTTGTCCTTGTGCTAATTCAGCATGTATGACATGTTTTTCAAATCTTTTGCAGACCATCCTCATCCCGTTGCACAAGCCGTTAGATGCATCCAGATTTCTCACCAGTATGATAGGGCAATTAACTTTGAACTGTAGTTTATGTGGAGGTAGTCTATTTGGTTGAATAGTGTTTAGAAATTCCTCTTGGTAGTTATTATTGGTGTCATTAATTGCTTGATCATAACTGGTACAGAGACGACTTTCTATGGGGAATATCTATATTATCTTATGATTCAATGAGTTAACATATTCATTTTTTTTTGCCAGTATAGCACGATTTGTTATGTACTCTGATGAAGTATAATTCTCTAGCAAATTAGGGGAGATAGAAGATATGAGACTTGTTTCATTGTCGTCGCTTGTGTCATGGCATATGACCATTTGTTCTGGTATTTCAATCTTTTTGTCTTGCATTGCAGACTCTTCATCGTCTCCAACTCTCAATATGAAATTACTGAATTGTTTATCTAATCTTGCTCTTATGTTTTCTTTCCACTTCAATACTTCTATTTTACTCCAAATATATGATTTGACTAGACTTGCATTCACAATCTCTTGTCTTGTTTCTTTTGGCACTACAGGCAGAACTTGTTTAAAATCACCTCCAAATATTATAATTTTTCCTCCAAATGGATATGTACTGTTCATTATATATCTGAGACTTCTATCAACAGTTTATATTCAAATTTTTTAGGTAGAGGTGCTTTGTTGTAGATTATTAACTTTGATTTGCGTAATAATTTTGCATGTCCGCCTTGTTTAGATATATCACAAAGGTTAGTTTCTGTTGAGTTCAATGGTATGCTGAATCTTGAATGTGTTGTTCTACCTCCTAGCATGATTATATATGCTACTCCATAAGTTGCAGTAGCTAAAGCTATCATTCTTTTTTATCTAACATTTGCAAGTATGGCTATGTATAGGAATGTCTTTCCTGTTCCTCCTGGACCGTCAACAAAGAAAATGCCACTTTTGTTGGAATTTAGCCTATTGAGTATGACTGTGAATGCATATTTTTGTTCCCTATTTAACTTCTTTGTCTTCGAATGGTGTTTTTATTACCATTTCTTCTATTATTTCCCTATTATTTGTAGCCATTTCCTTTGATTTATAATCTTGAATTTTAGGTGGATCGTAGCTCTTTATATCCTTCTCCATGCTTTACAAGTAGGACTTAATGTTTCTTAATATGCAAGCTACTTGTATTTTTTTAGAGTGTTCGTGCATCCTTTTGAAATCTTCAAACATGTCATCAAAATAATCTTCCCATAATTTTTTGACAACTGGGAGCTCACAGTATACTAATAGAGCGACAAATAGTCATCTTAGTTCTCCAAGCATCTTGAATGTTATTGCTTCATTCATACATTCTGATGCACTCTGATTAAATTCAAGTAAACCCCTCATAATTGCATATTCTTTAAAAGTAGGATATTGGACACCATTAATAGTAAGCAAGTCATCAAAAGATTTAAACCCTTTAATATGACTCAAAAAGAGTCTCAAATAATACTTCTCACCTTCTTTTGGATTCGTTGTATTAACACATCCAATTGATATTCTCTTTTTTCTCTTTGTCCATCTATGTTCATCATTGTTTCACACATAATGTTCTGGAAATTCTCTGTATAACAGTTGTCTTGTTTCTTCATTATTTGAGCATGTATGAAAGAATATGTGAGCATTGTCATTTTAAAATGGTCCTATAGGAGTACTTTCTGTAAGTTTTCACTGTTTCAAAATATGACCATCTGTTTGTTTAGCAAATGCAATTATAGGTTACATATTGTTAGATGAATTTCATTCATTTCAAATTCAAGCATCCTCCACATTGCTTTGACAGCAAATACCCATCTTGAATCTTGATATTGTTGTATTTCATCTATCTATTTGTCTTCATCAAAGTCACTCATATGAACTGCAATTTTATCTTGGCCTTTGTAGATATACTTGTACAAATATTTTGTTGCCTTTATACCAGAACATATCTGACAAAAAGTAATATGATACAATATTATAACTACCCATTTTAATAGGCATTTATAAATGTTTGAAGTTTTATTTTTTTCATTTGGAATTTAATTGTTCAAAGGAATATTAAATTTATGCAATATTGATTAAATAGTAAGGAAATGGTTATGATATTACCTCGATATTTATATGGCAATTATATCTTGTTAGCATATATGGGCTATAAGGTACTACCCATCTATTGTCCAATGACTTGTTTGATTTTTTAATCTGCAAGATCATAAATTGTAAAGGTTATACATAATTTTGGAAATAATTCATTTTTTTAAAGGGAAAAATTATGATAATTTTTAAAAATGTTTCAAGAGTATCATACATGTCCATTTTTAGGTCTTCTATAAATTGGGTATCCATCATTTTCCTGTATTGTTTTTGAATTGTAAGGTCTTGGGTAATGAAATCTATACTTTCCATCAATCATGCAAGGACATTTTTGGATTTTTATCTCTATATGGGTCATGCATCATGTGTTTTGCAACCATCTCATGCAATTATGGAAAATTTATCTCATCTCGAATTTCATCAAAAACAAATTTATCCAACTGTTCAATCTTTGTTATCTTATGTCTCGACTTCAAAATGAGCAGAATGTGTGCATGTGGCAGTCCTCCTTTTTGGAATTCGATTACATGAACATGTGCAACAACTCTACCAAATATCTCTTTTGTGTACAGTTGATTCTTCAAATCTTATAGCTTTGCTTTAAATACTCTTAAAGTTAAGTCTGGTATATCTTGTATCTTTTATTTTGGTAGCAGTTCTTCTTTTTATTTTTTTCCATTCTGGATTGCATGTCATTATAATGAATAAATATGGTTTTCCATATCTTTACACTAAAGTCATTGCGTCTAGGTATTGTTTGCGCATATCTCTCGGGCCTCCAATATAAGATGCGGGTAGCACATTTCCTATTCCAATTTTGTCTCATCTAGTTTCTCCTGCTCTCACACTGTCTACTATTCCTTGATATAATTCTGACCTTATATGGGACTGTTGTTTCCTAAAAAAGTTAAGTCGTGTTGTCTCCAACTTAATATACATATCTACTACAAATTATTGCATAAGTCTTTCATCTAATAACAACAATGATTATATATTTTTCCTAATTTGGAAATGATAGCAATAATACTCACGACAAGAAACCTTTATAGGATTTTTTTGCTTGATATCTATATTTAACATTAATAATTTATAAATAGAAAGTTTAACATTTTGTAAATTGTTTTCAATTGTAATTTATTTTTAAGAATCTGAAAATATTTAGAGTATAAATAAAGGCATATATTAAAATTAGTTTTAGTGTTTTGATCTTGTAATTCTTGTTAATAAATAAAATAATACGGTAATATTTTTATAAATATATAACTTAATAAATATAATTTGAATGGATTGTCAATATTTATTTAAAGGAAAAAAAGGAATTATATATTGGTGAGGATTTAAATTTTAAAATTTTATAAAATTTATGTGGCATGGTCTCTTTAAACAAATGCATAAGACGTACGTGCAAGTAATTTCTTGAAAGTATTACATCAGGAATGCATACCTTCATTCTTGTTTGCTATCAATGTTTCTACAGATGTCACATTTGGGATATTGAAAATATTTTTTGCTTGTGTCTTCGTGCTATTATTATATTTTCTAATATTTTGGTGCCATCCACTCTCTCTTCTTGGGTTTACGAGTGGATACTACAGTGGATCATACCATCCAAAGTAGTGTTTAACTCTATATATTGTCTTGAATGTGCTTGCACAACAATTTTTCTTTCTAAGGGCGCATTTGGATTATTACCCTTAACTTAAATTCCTACAACATCTTCTTCTGTTGGGTGCATTGTATTAGTGTTATTCTTTTATATGTCTTTTTTTAATCCTTATTTTCAAAATTTCGTATGAATCATAGTAATTCAATCTTCGAAACACTTTAACATATGAATTATTTTCCAAAATATGCATCAATTTAGTTATAACAGATTCTCGCAGGTGAACATTTTTAACTGCATTCTTCTTGTTTTCTACTTCATGGATGTTGTCGTAAAAAAATAAATGAAAATACTTTGGAATCTCATCTGTTGGCACCAATTCTTGCAATTCATGATATATTTGTCTTTGAGTTCGAATCGTATAAACTCCATTTCTGTTTGATGCTAGATTTTTGTCCAATTTGATTCCCAAAAATGTAACTGTAAATAGATTGTTATCTTGTATATTATTGGTTTGTAATTCCATAGCATCTTCTGAGTCTCTAGTAAACAATTCCAACAATTATTCTGGTATATATACCAACGAAAGTTTGACCTTTTTGTTTTAACAACAAAAAAATTGTAACTCATGCTCAAATCTCTTAGCTTCACAATATTTGCATGAAGGTACTTTTTCCAGCATGTACAAAGAAGAGCATACAAGATGATGTAATTGTTCATCTATCAAATACTGTTGTTGTTACTTTTCATATTTAAATATGTTAAAATTAAATGTTATATTATTTTATTTTCATTTATACTCAATAGGCTACCTTCTTTTTACCTAGATTTTAACTGAGCTCTACATAGCTATTCTACCTTTTGTTTTTTACTGATCTTACTGTTTCTCACCGTTTGTGTTACTCGTATGTTTTTATCATTCATTTGTCTTTTTCTTCTTCTTTTTGTCATTTTTTTTTTGTTTTCCTCTACTTTTTGTTGGTTGCTTTTATTGTTGTATTTTTTTTTACCTGTTGAATTTATTTATTTCATTTGTTAATTTATTTAAAAAAGAATTTAAATAAATATTAATATTTTATTTAGTAAGTTTTGATCATGTTTCAGTAGATTTATATTGGACTTTTCCTGCAAAAAGAAAAACTCAAATGAGTTTGTTGAATTTCAATAATCACCATAAAGTGAAATCTTACAGTTTGGCTAGAGTCATTTATGTGTTTCCTTCGTTATTTTTTTTATTTTTTCCCCTATCCTGATGCCAATTCGCATGTGAGTCTTAAGCTGATTAATTCTAAATTGCAATCCTCATCAGTGATTAGGTAAGAAAGATATTTTTGTTTATTTTTGCATCCATTTGTTGGTCACGGTCTCTTTCTTTTTCTACTAGATTTAGCATGCACCTTCTACATTCAATTTTTTTATATTTAATAATAGTAATAATATTTTTAAAATATTTTACTTTTAGTGACTGTTTTTATATTATAACTTATCAAACTAATTGTTTCAAATAGTTGCAATAATTTTAGTATCATGCAAAAATCAAACAAAAAGTAACTTTTTTTTTTGGCAAAAAATCATAACATGCATAATGATATTTTTATAAAAGACTTACCTTATCATCAATAAAAATTAATTTTAAAAGTTTATAATCCGGAGAGAAATCAACTAAAATTATTCGAAGTAGTAAAATTTTAATAGCAAATATTTTTTCACCCTTCATAAAGAGAATTAATGGATGAATATTCATTATTATTATTATTATTATTATTATTATTATTATTCCTTTAACCATGATGATTGTTGCGAGAAAAAAAAAACAAAACAAAAATTAATGGATAAGAAATAAAAAGAAACGAATAAAAGAAAGAGAACTGATTAAAGCAAAAATTAACGGAGGAGAAATAAAGAGAAACAAATAAAGAACAAGAGAACTAATTAATCATACATAAATTTGAATAAAACAAATAATTTCGGTGACAAATAATCCTTTTTTTACTTGAATTATAATTTTGGTGACAAATAATTTTTTTTTACTTCAATTATAATCCTATAAGCCTAATCCAATATGAATTACAATTTCGGTGAAAAGAATTCTTTTTTTACTTGAATTATAATATCATAAGCCTAATCCAATATTAATAAATTTAAAATAGCGGAACATATAAAATTTCTAAATTACTAATTTAAACATTATTAAGAGTAATAAACAAAATATAATTTCGGTGAAAAGAATTCTTTTCTTACTTAAATTATAATCCTATAAGCCTAATTCAATATTAATAATCTGAATAAAACAAATAATTTCGGTGACAAAGAATTTTTTTATCCAATATTAATAAAATAAATATAATATATAAAATAAATTTCTAAATTATTAATTTAATCATTATTAAGAGCAATAAACAAAATATAATTTCGGTGAAAATAATTCTTTTCTTACTTGAATTATAATCTTATAAGCCTAATCCAATATTAATAATCTGAATAAAACAAATAATTTCGGTGACAAAGAATCCTTTTTATCCAATATTAATAAATTAAATATAGTGGAACATATAAAATTTGTAAATTACTAATTTAACTATTACTTGAATTATAATCCTACAAGCTTAATCCAATATTAATAGTCTGAATAAAACAAATAATTTCCATGACAAACAATCCTTTTTATCCAATATTAATTAATAAATTAAATATCGTGGCATTATTAAAAATCATAAACAAAATAGAAATAGAATTACTTTATTATCATTTTGTCTGTCCCTTTATTCTCACTTTTATATATATATATATATATATATATATAAAAGTAATTATACTAATAATAATTTTTTAGATAGATTCAGTTTAACACATCATATGTAGACTAATATAATAATACAGTGAAATACATTTAATTGTTAAATACATCAATTAATGAATTTATATGCATATTACTGTGTGATTAAAATAATTTATAAATAGTATGATAAACTGATTGTATCTAATAATTAGATTAATTTATAAATAATGTGACATACTGATTCTATCTAATAATTTATTGATACCGATATATTATAATGCATTTTTTGCTTATACATTTCAATATAGAAAAACATACGTATCACTTTTTCCTTTTTATAAAAAACTAGCTTTTATAAAAATTAATTTACCTGCCATTACTTCGTGAAGACCATAAATAAGAGTAATGTTGTTGCCTACATGAAGTATGTTACCAGTATTTACAATTTTTACTTTCCTATTATATTGCTCAATACGCTTGCAAATAATATTTCTAATTTCGTCGGCCCGAATGGTTGCCATGAGTATTTCTTAATTCTTTTTTTTTTCAAAAAAAATGTCTATTATAATAGAAGGATTAATCAATTATTTCTTTTATCGCCATAAATATGCCAGGATTAACATTGATGGTATGTAAATGTATCTCATTGGTCAAACAACTATTTAGTTATCCTAGAACTCTTTGTAAAGATTGTTGGAAAACCCGTTTTTGGATTTGATTAATTGTTCTTTATTGTTCAAAATGAATCATTTCATTTTTGTAAGTTTATAACGAAAAGACAGTCATTTTTTACATTGAAAATATATAATAGTAAGTAAAATAATATTGATAATATATATATATATACTGTTTTCTTATAAAGTATTGTGAAATTTATATGAAAAATCATTCAATCACAATTTTATAAGAAAAAATTCATATAAATATAATCTTTTAAAAAAATTATTTTATTTAAGCCCTAATGTATTGTTTAAGAATCAAGTATATTCTATATAAGAAATAAAATAAAAATAAAATATTTTATCGGATGTCCCCGAGGGTGTTCTCCCTAAAATGCTATGCATTGAGCTTGAGTAGATGATGAACAATTTCTGGTGGAGCTCTAATCGGCAAAGCGGGATCAATTGGATGTCTTGGGATCGCCTTTGTGCCCCTAAATCTCATGGTTGGCTTGCATTTCGGAAATTCCATGAATTTAATCGTGCCTTGGTTGCAAAGCAGGGCTGCAGACTCTTATCTGCTCCTTCTTCCTTGATGGCTCGTATTTATAAGGCGAGGTGTTTCCCTAACTCTGGTTTGCTTGAAGCGAAGAAAGGGTCAAATCCAAGCTTTGTGTGGAGCAGCATAGTCTCGTCGTTGGATCTCTTGAGATGCAAAATTGGTTTTGGGATGTCTGTGAATATTTGGAAAGATTCATGGCTCTTAGATTCTCTTAATCCCATGGTTGAATCTCCTTGTCCTGTGGGATTAGAGGGGAGTTCAGTTAATTCGCTACGTTATTCACCTCAGGGTAGTTGGACGTTGATATCCTCCGGGATTTATTCTCTAACTGGGATAGAGCTGAAATCATGAAAATTCCGTTGAGCCAATCTGTGCGTGAAGATGATTGGTTCCAGTCCAAGGATAAGCGTGGCTCCTATACTGTCAAAAGCGGATACAAACTTTTAATGTCCCACCATAACCAAGATCATAATGCTCCAGGTTCTATTCAGTGGTCTAATATATGGAAGTTACAGGTTCCAGCGAAAGTTAAAAACCTGGTGTGGCGCGCTTGTGTGGGTTGCTTGCCTACAAAATGTGCTTTGAGACGGAGGCAGGTGAATCTATCTTTACAATGCCCTCTTTGTAATACTGCAGATGACGATACTTTTCATACCTTAGTTCAATGTGATATGGTCCGTAGTATTTGATCAGTAGGGGATCAAAGCTCTCATGTTTCAAACTTCGGAGAATGGTGGAATTTTTTAACTGCTTATTTCAGGTCTGATGATATCTCTGTTGCTGGTGTGATTATCTGGGGTGTGTGGAGGGGTCGTAATTCTCTGGTTTGGGAGGGGAAAAAACAAGTGGCAAGGTATGTTATAGCCAATTCCCTTGCTCTCCTTCAATAATGGCAACAGGCGAGAGCAACTACCTTTAAGACGGGTCAAAGTGCATCTGGCAGTGGATCAGTTCAATGGCAAAAACCACGTGCAGGTCTGTAAAATGTAATTTTGATGCAAGTTTATCGCCATCTTCGACGTGGGTGAGATTTGGTTGCATCGTCCAGGACCGTAGGGGAAACTTCCTTGCTGCTACCAATGGCACTATCCAATGCGCAGTGGAGCCAATTGAAACAGAGGCATTAAGCTGTCGTGAGGCACTCCAATGGCTTAAGCGTTTAAATTTCACTAACGTAATTCACAAATCTTGATTTCCAGTCTACAAAACAATGTCACAGATGCTTCTTATTTAGGTTCTATTGTTCATGATTGTAAAATCCTAGCCAAGGATTTTGTTGTTGTTTCTTTTAACTTTGTTAGGAGGCCAGCTAACCATGCTGTTATCCATAGTTAATTTGTACCATTAAATGAACTCAGTTACTACGTAAACCAATTATATTGCAATACGTGTCACGAAGATTTATAAGATAAATATACAAATTTGCTCCTAAAATATATCCAAAAGAACAAGTTAGTTTATAAAGTATGCAATCGGTTCAATTATACTCATAAACTATAAAATCGATCCAATTGAACCCCTCAAGATTTATCTATTCAACCATAAGCTATGTCGTCTCTCTTTTTCCTTCAATTTATCTTAGCCACAACCAATAAGCTCACTCTGTTACAATTCTTTTGATTATATAGTTTTTCGATTCTTTCTAATTTTTTCTTTTCGGGTGAATTTAACTTCAAATTTGTCAACTTAAATATTCTATTGTTCTTCAAAGCCTGTAAATTTATGCTTCCTTTTTTTTCTTGTTTTTGGGTATTTACGAATTTTAATTGTTTCAAATACTTTTCCTTTTTATTTTTTTTAAATTATCAATGCTTATACTGTGTAGGCCAAGATGATTGCTCTAGCGTTGTTCTTTGTAAATTTTTGTAGTTATAACTTCATTCTTGGATTGTTAGTTTAACAATTGAATTGATTGGTGAGATTAGGAATGACAATTTTAATTCGACCCACAATGCCCGCCCTGAATGGGGTGAATTTTTTCTTATATTTTATACCCCACCCGACCTCGAAATTTTTTGTATCGGAGACCGTATATACATCTCCTGCCTCAATAATTTTATTTATATTTATATATATTTATACATATAATATTATATATTTTTTAACATAATTAATAAATTTAAAAATAATAAAATAAAAATATAATATTTATTTAAAATAAAAAATATTTCTTATTTAAAAAATTATATAATTAACTAATTAATTAAAATAATAAAAATAAAAAATAATATTAAATATTGAAATATATATATATATATATAAATCGGAGATTGGAAATTTCCGTTCCTGTCGAATGCAGAAAATGAGACTAAACAAAATTATTATTATTATTATTCTTTTTTTGGCGAATGAAGGTACAATTATTAATGTGTCTGCGATTTAGAAATAAATAAGAAGTATTTCTTGAAAAGAAAAAAAAAAGAAGAAATAAATTAGTAAATCGTTGTCGTTTTTCTTACCTGATCAAGTTGAAGATTCAAAAAGGTAGGAGGGTGCCGTGAAATTCTAAGAACCCATAAATTATTTATCTTTGTGTTATAAATCAAATAAAATTTCTAATTTTTTTATGTTTTCCAAAAAAATTTAGGAAAAGGAAGGAACACCCAGTAAAATGAAAAATATATATTTAATTCAATCCAAAAATTAATTTTAAAATAAATTAATCATAAAAAAAGGAAATCAAAACCTTTCAAATTTCCTTGAATGAATGCCAAACATTGCCTATTTACTGTGGTACCCCACCCTTTTGTTTTCGCGATATATATATATATATATGAAAAAATGATAAAATTATTTAAAATCAATTTGATTGTATTATTTAATTGATTTAATTTTATTATTTACTAATTGAATTTATTAATAAATAATATTAATAATTTATTAATTAGAAATTTAGTTCTATTAGGACTAGATAATTATATTTTATATATAAAAAATTATATAACTAATATTA